>JAJJHT010008252.1:141184-226076 GCA_021223865.1 Drosophila pandora | reverse complement strand
TTTTTTGCGCGGTTCCCACTGCATACGTACAGCCCACCTCCCGTCCAACCGACCGAGGGACGCTGCCGCGTAACGTACGGCTCGAATCGCGGGAATAGATCCGAGATAGATAAGCGAGGATTAGGAGAAAGATATTACGAGGAAGAGTGTTGCATAGATAAGGCGGTTAATATAAGCGATTTAAGATTGTTAGTAGAGCAAAGTGATAAGATGTGGTAGAGACCATATCAGATCGTATATAGTTGTCCGATCCTTATGAGAATTTGACCATCAAAAAAATTTATAATAAAAATATTGGAAAAAGCTCCAAGCATCTTTAAAAATAGCAAGGGTATATAAACTTCGGCTCCGCCCGAAGTTAGCTTTCCTTTCTTGTTTTTTTTTTTAATATAGCAGTCTCAAAATAAACTGTTATACTCAATATTTTTATACCCTTTTATTATAATTTTCGTCAAAAGTGTGCAACGCAGTGAAGGAGACATCTCCGACCCTATAAAGCATATATATTCTTGATCAGGATCACCTCCTGAGTCTATATAAGCATGTCCGTCGGTCTGTCTGTCCGTCTGTCTGTCGGTTTCTACGCAAGTTTTAAGTCTCTCAGTTTTAAAGCTATCGAGTCGAAACTTTGCACACATCCTTCTTTTCCTTGCAGGTAGTACATAAGTCGGAACGGCCGAGATCGGTCGACTATATTGATGTATATTCCTCGTTGATCTTTGTCGTTGTATTTGGGTAATTTAAGTAATTCCATTCTTTTAGTTTTAGATTTGTATATTTGTATTTTATTTGGTTGGAGCAGCAATGGTGCCGCTCCAACGATCGAAATGTCTCTGTGTTTTTACAATATTCTTTAAGTCTAATTAAGGCTAAGTCTCATAGCTGCGCTGCTCGCAGGCAGCGGCAGAGAGACGGCTATGTATCTATATACTTATGTATATTGCTATGCGCTTTCAAGTGTAGGCGCGATGGGTATGCATATGCTATCCGTTCGTTGCAGTTATGCCGACGCTAGCATTTCCCGTGTGTGGGCTAAGCCATAACGATCGGATTATATTTCGGCCACTTAGGAGTTATGACCGGGACTTTGAATATATATGCATACTACAATATCCTATAGCTGCCATATAACTGATTGATCGGAAATGCTATAACTTTGGTGTTTTTTAAGTTAGAGAGTTGAGACTTTCCACACATGTTAAATTTGATCAAAATATCTTATGTGCAAAATTTCATAAGGATCGGCCGACTATATACGATCTGCTATATATCCAATAATATAAGATGCGTGGCGCCACCTAGCGGACTGTGACTCAACTGCAAGGGTATATAAACTTCGGCTCCGCCCGAAGTTCTAACTTAAAAAACAACAAAGTTGTGCCAATTCCGATCGTTCTATGAAAGCTATAGGATATAGTCGGCCGATCCTTATGAAATTTGGCAAATCAAATTATTTTGTCCAAAATAGAATCTGTACCAAGTCCCATTTTTCTAACTTAAAAAACACCAAAGGTATGCCAATTTCGATCGTTCTATGACAGCTATAGCATATAGTCGGCCGATCCTTATGAAATTTTGTACGTAAGATATTTTGGTCAAACATAACATGTCCCAATCCTCTAACTAAAAAAACACCAAAGTTATGGCATTTCCGATCAATCAGTTATATGGCAGCTATAGGATATAGTCGACCGATCTCGGCCTTTTCGACTTATATACTGCCTGCAAAGGAAAGAAGGATGTGTTCAAAGTTTCAACTCGATAGCTCTAAAACTGAGAGACTAGTTTGCGTAGAAACAGACAGACGGACATGCTCATATCGACTCAGGAGGTGATCCTGATCAAGAATATATATACTTTATAGGGTCGGAGATGTCTCCTTCACTGCGTTGCACACTTTTGACCAAAATTATAATACCCTCTGCAAGGGTATAAAAATTATGATTGAGTGATTAGTAAAATTTTTTTAGTGTCAACCTAATTTCTCCCAAAACCAAATAACTTTTGGAATATGTTTCGACAAAAATTATCTAATTGAAACAATACCTTTCGATTGGTATACAATTCTTTTAGATCGGTTGCCTACAGAAAATTGTTAACTCTTCGGCTATATATGGAGTCTCTTCGCGCACGCCAAGGCATGCAGGTCGTCACCTCGTGGACTTTCGTCCACAGTGATATAAACTTTATTATTCACAAGAATTGAAAGAAGGGTGCAATATTCCAGCACAAGACGAATATTAATTTTTCTTTTCTCTACTTTCATTTTTATACCCTTGCAGAGGGTATTATAATTTTGGTCAAAAGTGTGCAACGCAGTGAAGGAGACATCTCCGACCCTATAAAGTATATATATCCTATAGCTGCCATAAAACTGATTGATCGGAAATCCCATAACTTTGGTGTTTTTTAAGTTAGAGGATTGGGACTTTCCACACATGTTATATTTGATCAAACTATCTTATGTACAAAATTTCAAAAGGATCGGCCGACTATATCCTATAGCTGTCATACAACGATCGAAATTGTCATAACTTTGGTGTTTTTTTAAGTTAGAAAGATGGGATTTGGTACAGATTCTATTTTGGGAAAAACAATATGATCTGCCAATTTTCATAAGGACGGCCGACTATATACGATCCGCTATATATCTAATAATATAAGATGCGTGGCGCCACCTAGCGGACTGCGACTGAACTACAAGGGTATATCAACTTCGGCTCCGCCGAAGTTAGCTTTCCTTTCTTGTTGGCACAAATACCTGCGGTTCTGAGTTCGGATCTTTTAATCCTGCGGCTACTTTCCTGGTAAAATCGATGCTGAATAAATCCTGCCAGTTGCCAGATGATAAATATAATAATATTGACGCGAACTTTAAATTGTTTTTTCCTTTTTTTGTTTTTTTGTATTGGTCATTGATTTTGAAGTTTCACACCACTACCGTCGCGAGCAATTCTTTTATTTTACTTTATTTTTGTTTTTTATGTGTTTTTTTCACAGTCCACCCGGGAAATAATCATGTTAAATGAGATTATTTTATCTTAACGAAATAAATAAAAAAATGGTGGCTGCGTATTATAAACTTTCGAAAACGAGGAAAAATAAATGCGTGCACTCGACTAAAACTAAAGTCTAGATTATCTAGATTATAAAAACTTAAGTCTAGATTATCTATTGCGGCGAAGCGGGTCGAATTCGCAAGAGAGCGCAACTGAGCTTTTATTTCGCTCCCACTCCGCCCTCTGCTAACTTATACTAGACTTTAGTGTTTTTCGTTATTCATTAAAATATCTATTTTTAATCTAATAAAGCTACAAACCCTTTGAAGATCCGATAACAAACTAAGTTCATAAAATGGTAGACTGAAGAAAAGATGGTCTGTGACATCGGAGGTGAATAATTTGCTTTAAAAAATGTTGCGAAAAGATCGGAAATAAATATATTTAAGCTCGAAGAAGTGTCTTCAAACGAAAAACGTAAAGAAAAAAGCTTACGCTTAGTTTTAATAAAGTTAAAAAACTGCTTCGGATCCTGAATAATTCGAGACTGGCAGTGACGAATATACCTCTTACATTTGGCGTTATGCACGGAAAGTTTGACCGAATTACTAAATATTTTCAAAATGCAATACTACTGCCTGTTATTGAATTTACATAACAAATCTTATCTTACTTATTAAATATATTAATTAAGTTATAACGTTTGGTGAGCTAAGCAGCAACCAACAAAACCATGTTAAATATTCATAATATGTTTAGCTGCAGCGGCTTGTTATCCGCATTTATCTTGTCTGTCCAAGGTTCGTCGCCCAAGCTCTTTGTTCTTCACGTGTATATACGGCATTACTTTGAGCGGCTTCATATTTTAGGGTTAAATTGAACCCTGAATAAATATTGAAAATTTTAACTGCAACTATTTTATTTAATCGGACGCTATTAAAAACTATCAATAGCGTAAAAATTTTTATAAGAGTCGAACTTCCGATAGATTAAAGTAACGAGAATCATCAGCGCCTCACAATCAGCCAAAAGATTTAAAATCGACTGAATTACAGAAATGTGATACCAGCGTGGTGATACCGTCGTATGAAGGTGACAAAGAATAGAGAATAAGGATTGAAAAGGCTTAATCATTTTAACGCAGATAAATTTTAAATCACCAAACTTTTGTAAAGTTATAAAGGGTGTTTTTCTTAGAGGTATAGAACTTTATGTTGGCATTACTGTTTAAGATTCACATTCCTCTCTTTATCTTAAAGCGGACGGACGTGTTTTTTTTGTGCGCACTACGTTTCTGTAAAACTTGCAATAAGCTATAAACAATCGGTGTTTATTTTCTTTACATTTATAAAAACAAATTACAATTTCGTAGATCCGTATCGCTTCGCGTGTGCAGTGATATATTTGGAGGTAAAAATATTAATTTGTTTAATTTACTTTCCAAACATAGCCCTGCTCTGCTTCTTCATCTCCAACGGTGTTGTTGCTATTCTTTTGCTTCTACTCTCGCTCAATAGAGATTCTTATCTCTATTTCTTTAAATCTTGCTAACTTGCACTAACTGCTCTCTTTAATCTCCCCCTTTCGTTTCCTTGGTACAGTGGTTCAAGGTTCCTCATTAATAAATCAAATAATATTTTTAAATTAATTATTAATTTTTTTAAATAATTTTTAATAAATTAATTATTTAATTTTTAATAATTTTTAATAAATTAATTATTTAATTTTAAATAATTTTTAATAAATTAATTATTTAAATTTTTTTAATAATAATGGATTTTAAATTGGTCTGTGCATTAAAGTCTTGCAATAAGACAATCTCGTCTTCCCAGCCTACCATCCATTGCTGGCTCTGTGAGAACGTGTTACACGCTAAGTGTGCCGGGTTCACGGCCTCAGTGTCGGATGCAATCTCGCGTAGGTCTGGACTCCACTTTTGCTGTGACGGTTGTCGTGCTGTTCAGGACGAAATGAGGTCGTTCATGAGGCAGACTAAAAGCGGTTTCAAGGAGTTGATTAGTGGTTTTCGAAAAATCAATGACCAACTCTGTGCACTTGATACACAGTTTAGTAGTCTTCAACTACTAAATGAGTCTCCAAAGCGTAAGAAATCCGCTTTTAGTGATGTGCTCGGGTCGAATAATCTTCAGCCAGCTCAGCCGACAAATATACAGCCGCTTATATCTCTGGCCACCCCAAGGGCCGGACCTGAGAAAAATTCGGCTTCCGAATGTCTCGGGTTCAATGAGCAATTGTCCGATATGTCCTCTGTGGCATCGCTTCAAGTGATCCCAGACCCAATTATTCAAACTCCTGTAACAGTCACCAAACAGGGTAATAAACCGTCCGGACCCCCGGTACGCACTGATGCCGCAGTATTAGTTACGGCGGCACCAAAACCCTTGCAGGTGATCCCACCATCCAAATACATTTTTGTTTCCCGGCTTGCCCCTGATACTTCGGAGATTGATATCTCGGCTTACATCAAAGCCAAAGCAAAAGCCGACATAAAGGTGGTGGATATTACAAAATTCAAATATTCTTACACCAGGCACACGTCATCTTTCAAAATACGTGTGCCCTTGCAGATGTTCAAGACGATCTGTTCCGCCAGCTTTTGGCCAGAGAACATTTTTGTCCAAGAACATCAGCCAAGTACGGTGAAAAAAAAGATAACCAAACCTGTGGGTGTAAAACTCCCACATGTTAAGGCCACTGATCAACCTTCCACCTCTTCTTCCTCAATCCCAAAAAACTAATGTCTTCATTAACACTTACCTATCAGAATACAAGAGGGTTACGTAGTAAACTTCCCAAACTGTATTCTGATAGTTCTTTTTTTGCATCCCATATTATTGTATTTACAGAAACTTGGTTAAAGCCGGAGATCTTAAGCTCCGAAGTTTTTCCTAGTAGGTACACCACTTTTAGATGTGATAGAACCTTGCGAAGGGGAGGAGGAGTGCTAATTTCTGTAGACTCCAAATTCGCTTCTGAAGAGGTAAAATCACAAGAGTTTGGTGACATTGAATTTCTTTGCATCAAAATCACTTTGTCCGATCAATCTTTGTATGTTACCTGTTCGTACATACCACCTTCGTCCGAACCGCCAACATACTGGCAACATTTGTCCGCTATTCGTTTGGTTTTCGATCGTCTGTCTGATGGTGACCAGCTGATAGCTCTGGGTGACTTTAATATCCCAGAACTTATGTGGTCCAATGTTGATAATTCACCGTCTTTACAGCTTAACTCCCACCATGACTTCCCTGAGGGCATGTTTGACATGTCACTCGGGCAAATTAACCACGTCAGAAATTCTTTAGGTCGGCTGTTGGACTTATGTTTCGTTTCTGATCCTGATGGAATTACTCTTTCCAGAACTTTGCCCCTTTCTAACCCTGAGGATCCATATCATCCCACTCTTGAGGTTTCAATCGAAAATAATTACTTTTTTGACCTTAAGTCTACAGTTAAATCTCAGAAAGTTCGTTTCTTTCGTAAGGCTGACTTTATGAAATTAAATAAGTTAATTTTGGAATTTGATTGGTCTGATTTACTGGCATGCGAGGATATAAACATCGCATTACAAAAATTTTATTACACTTTGAACATATTTTTCGACGCTTGCGTGCCGTGGAAATATCCGTCCGCTTCAACGAATCCGCCTTGGTATACAAGGCACCTTATAAATTTAAAGAATAGTATGAGTAGACTTTTAAACAAACATAGATTATCTGGCTGTACAGTTAGTTATTCAAGATACTTAGTAGCTCGGTCCAATTTCACCGTGCATAACGCAGAATGTTATAGGAGTTATATTCGCCGCTGCAGGATTCAGTTTACTCAGGATCCGAAGCAGTTTTATAACTTTGTAAACACTAAGCGTAAACATGTATCTTTTCCCCCACTGCTTACGTTTGAGAACTCTTCTGCGAACACCGATCAGGCGATGGCCGATCTCTTTGCACAGTTTTTTCAAACTACCTATTCACCTAGCAGCAGTTTAGCTCAGCCTTACACTTATAATATCCAATCAGCCAACCTTATATTTTGCCCATCTTTCGATCAAAGTGGTGTGTTATCGGATCTTCTTAAGATTAAGCCCGTGTATTCGCCAGGCCCTGATGGAGTACCAGGCTGTGTTCTGAAGTACTGCGCCGAGGCACTGTGCAAACCGCTTGTTAAACTCTTTAATCTATCGCTGGAAACTTCGATCTTTCCCCTTATGTGGAAGGAATCCTTCATTATTCCGCTGCATAAAAAAGGGAAAAAATCCGACGCTGCTAATTATAGAGGCATCTCTAAATTGTCAGCAATTCCAAAGCTTTTTGAAAAACTTATCACTCCACATTTGCAACACCTATGTAGTTCAATAATAACTCCGTGCCAGCATGGCTTCATGAAGCGCCGCTCCACCACTACCAACTTATTGGAGCTAACATCTTTTATCACGGATGGCTTCCGGAATGGCTTACAAACAGACGTCATATACACTGACTTCAGTAAAGCATTTGACTCTGTTAACCATTCGCTTCTTATAAGTAAACTCAGTCTTTTGGGATTCCCAACTGATCTTCTTATGTGGATTTCGAGCTACTTATCAGGGAGAACCCAACGTGTTTTCTTTAAAGATGTTACCTCGCGTTTAGTCCGCGCCACATCGGGGGTGCCCCAAGGAAGCCATCTTGGACCCCTACTTTTTACTCTGTTTATTAACGACTTGCCCCTTGCCTTAACTAATTCACTTGTACTTATGTACGCTGATGACGTTAAGCTATGCCTTCAGTATAAATTCACTAGCGCCCAGTCTAGACTTCAATCCGATTTGGATAAACTTCAAAATTGGTGTTTAGCAAATAACCTAAAGCTTAATGGATCGAAATGTAAACTTATGTCTTTTTACCGATCTAGTCCTCACCAGGCTATGTACTTTCTCTATGGGAACGCCTTAGAACGATTAACTCAGGTTAACGATCTAGGTGTCCTATTAGATTTGAAACTTAAATTTACCGACCATGTATCTACCATGGTTAATAAAGCTATGGGTGTGCTTGGTTTTATTAAAAGATGGTCAAAAGAATTTAATGACCCGTACATAACTAAAACGTTATATACATCACTGGTCCGTCCGATTCTAGAGTATGGATCGTGTGTCTGGAGTCCTCAATATGGAGTACACCAAGATCACATTGAATCTGTACAAAAAAACTTCCTTACTTTTGCTCTTAGGGGACTTAATTGGGATGCAAATCTTTACCTCCCCTCTTATCATAGTAGACTTTTACTAATCAACTTACCAACATTAACAAATCGTAGAACGATGCTGGGTGTCATGTTTCTATATAATCTTATTTATGGAAATATAGACTGCCAGCATTTACTAACACGTTTAAATTTTAACATTCCTAGTAGAAGGACCAGAAACTTTCGTCCTCTACTCCTCAGCCATTGTAGTTCGACATATGCCAAACACGATCCGTTCAGGGTATTATGTTCGGACTACAATGGTCTCTACCACATCTTATCACTTTGCTCTACTAACAATCTTAAATCGCTTATATTAACCGCCTTATCTATGCAACACCCTTCCTCGTAATATCTTTCTCCTATTCCTCGCTTATCTGTCTCGGATCTATTCCCGCGAGCCGTACGTTACGCGGCAGCGTCCCTCGGTCGGTTGGACGGGAGGTGGGCTGTACGTATGCAGTGGGAACCGCGCAAAAAAAAAAAAAAAAAAAAAAAAAAAGATGGTGACCGATTTAACAGCTGTCAAGTGTTTTTTTCTCAGTTTTGGTTTGGTAATTTATCATGAATAGAATTTATCATGAATAGACTCACGCCTAAAAAACGCTTGCAAATATTGAATTTTTGATTATTTACGTTACAATGCCAAGGAGAAGACGACCTGACTTAGGTCGTCGCAGTCAATTAAATGTGCACTACCTTATGTGCTAACCGTACTGATGACCAGAGAAAATTTAATAAACACTGAGGAAATGAGAATATCTTTCTAATATTGTAAGGCGTTAAAATACACTGGTGAAAGGCAAAGTAAAATTGCTACAATTGGTCCCACCACCGGTTCCATTATGCTCTTTAGTTTCTGGTATTAGAAATGATTCAGAAATATAACAACTGCTACACATATTATACAGAACAATTTCATGCCATCGGTACTCGACTTTCGTTTAAAAGACTTATGCCGAATTTATTAAGACTCTGCCCTGCATGGGTCCCGCGAATAAGATGGGATACAGAGTTTACGAAAAGTTTTTTTGTGCTGATCACGAGTCCCTTCACGGGATCACGTGTTTATGCGTAAAGGGTAATAATACAGCAGGAGATAAATACTCCCCTAACCGCCCGGGACCGTCGGTATTAAGGGGTTGGCCCTTACGCTGCATGCGAAAAGTTCGTCTGGGTATCGTTTTAAAGATTAAAAATTAAGCTTTAATTTTAAATTTTACTCAATTTCGTAACACGTCAGACTTTTCGATACGATTTTTCAAAAATGACCACAAAAACGCAGTTTTTTCGAAAACCTGGCGTGGTGGGAAAATTTCGATTCCTAATTCGTGATCAGCAAAAAAAACCTTTTGGAAACATTTTATCACAACTTATTCGCAGCGCTTACTATTTGCGGAATAAATTATGAAAATAATTGCTTCTCACATTGTCAGTTGCGTGTTCACGAGTTGGGAAACCCCCCGCTTTGTTTGTGTTAACGTCAGGCCCAACAACAAAAAATTTGGTTTACCAAAAATAATTTCAATGGATATATTGTATTTACTTTACTATATTTACTTTGGATTAACTTTCATTTACTTAGAGAAATTCAATTAAATAACACTTAATTTTTGTAATCGAAATGAATTCATTATTGTTGTGAAATGAAAAATAACTTTTCCTTTTCAAATGTAAAACAAAAAAAATTGTTCTTCATATTTTAATCATGACCGAAGCCATCTGGCGACAAAACTGAGTTCGCCGGGTTCGCTAGTATAATTGCTAGTATATAAATATTTAAAAAGCAGCATTTTTAAAAAATTGGCCGGGAACGGTGGCAGTTGAATACGTTGTTTTAAAAACTCTGTAAAGAGATGAAAAAAAGTGAAAAAAAAAGATAAATGCTTACGATTAGTGTTTACAAAGTTATAAAATTGTTCTGTTACCCTATAACATTACGCGATATGCACTGTGAATGCAGCCAGATTTTTTCTGTTTATTTAGAAGTATATTCTTAATATTCTTTAAAATTAAAAAATATGCCACCTAAAGCGTAAATATCATTCCATGCCAGTAGATCGAACCAATCAAATTCCAAAATTATCTTTTGTAGTTTCTAAGATAACTTTTTCGCTGAAATCAAACTTTATGAGTTTTAATTGGAGACTAAAAATCTATAATATTGGTTTCGATTGCTACCTCAAGAGTTGGATGAAATAAATTCTTTGGGTTAAACAGGTCATAGCACTGGAAATAGTAATTCCATCCCAATCTGAAACAAACTGCAAGTGCAGCAGCCGATCTAAAGAATTTTTAGCGTGGTAAACTTCATCTAGTTACATATCAAACATTCCGTGTAAAGCACTCCGACAAATGTTGCTCATCAACGAAAGAAAATGTGGAAGAAAAAATTTGGAGGGAAATTAATTGCCTTGGGGTAGAAGGGATATGAGCCACTGCATGATCGCTGGCAGGTTAGGCTGT
The DNA here is from genome assembly GCA_021223865.1 of Drosophila pandora. Lineage (NCBI taxonomy): Eukaryota > Metazoa > Arthropoda > Insecta > Diptera > Drosophilidae > Drosophila > Drosophila pandora. The sequence goes on along the minus strand of JAJJHT010008252.1, from coordinate 215,364 downwards.
CCTGCAAACTCTGTAACTGCAGCATCCTTAGTAGCGGATTTTTACTCATAGGACCTTTATTCAAAATCTGAAGGCTCTTGAAATACGATTTTTGGCACAGAGTTGTTCGTTGAAAAAAAGATCAACTCCTTAACCCCAATCTAGGTCTTTCGCATAAAAGATCGCATAACATCCTGTAGAACCGTCGTACAAGGACCCGGATATTGAGGACGCCTTCAAATAAGACGACTAAGGTTGCATCCCCGACAAGGCCCATATACTACTGTCTCCTCCAGACTCCACCAGAAGAAGGTTATAAATATAAATTAAGCTATAAAAAACCAATTCGCTAGGCTCAAGGAAATCCCGACTCAACAGAGTAACCAGATCAGCTCCCCTCAGCGAGAACCTAGGCCAAGCAAAATAATAAAACAAATTGCAATTCATAGATCCGTATCGCTTCTCGTGTGCAGTGATATATTTGGAGGTTTAATAATAATTTTATTAATTTTTCTTCCAAACATAGCCCTGCTCAGCTTCTTCATCTCTTACGGTGTTGCTTCTATTCTATTGATCCTATTTCTCTTTCAATAGAGATTCTTATCTCTATTCTTAGCATTTTACTTACTCGCACTAACTGCTCTCTTCAATCTCCCCCTTTCGTTTCCCTGCTACAGTGGTACATGTTTCATCAATATTATTAATAAATTAATTAGTGAGTTTTTAATAATTTTTAATAAATTAATTATTTTCCCGCAGTTCCCGCCTACACCGCAACGACTTTCCAATCCAGCACTAATTATTAGGACCATATAGTCTCTATTTAGTTAAATTAAACTGTAAGATAACGTTCTATTTTATGATTTGCAACCCTATTGTTAGACTCATAAAGAGAAGATCCAATAAATAAAATCAGTAGTGATGTGCTTGTGGCGAATAACCTTCAGCCTGCTCAGCCGACAACTATGCAGTCGCTTATATCTCTGACCACCCCAAGGGCCGGACCTGAGAAAAATTTGGCATCCGAATATCTCAGAATTAATGAGCAATTGTCCGATATGTCCTCTGTGGCATCGCTTCAAGTGATCCCAAACTCAATAATTCAAACCCCCGTAACAACGTCCGGACCCCCGGTACGTACTGATGCCGCAGTATTAGTTCCGCGGCACCAAAACCCTTGCAGGTGATCCCACCATCGAAACACATTTTTGTTTCCCGGCTTGCCCCTGATACTTCTGAGATTGATATCTCGGCTTACATCAAAGCCAAAAAAAAGTCAACATAAAGGTGGTGGACATTTCAAAATTTAAATATATTTAACACCAGGCACACGTCATCTTTCAAAATACGTGTGCCCTTGCAGATGTTCAAGACGATTTGTTCCGCCAGCTTTTGGCCAGTGAATATTTTCGTCCAAGAACATCAGCCAAGTACGGTGAAAAAAAAAAAACAAAACCTGTGGGTGTAAAACTCCCACATGTTACGGTCACTGACCAACCTTCCACCTCATCTTCCTCAGTTTTAAAAAACTAATGTCTTCTCTAACACTTGCCTATCAGAATACAAGAGGGTTGCATAGTAAACTTCCCAAACTGCATTCTGATAGTTCTTTCTTTTCATCTAACATTATTGTATTTACAGAAACTTGGTTAAAGCCGTAGATCTTAAGCTCCGAAGTTTTTCCTAGTAGGTACACAACTTTTAGATGTGATAGAACTCAGCGAAGGGGAGGAGGAGTGTTAATCTCTGTAGACTCCAAACTCGCTTCTGAAGAGGGAAAATCACAAGAGTTGGGTGACATTTTATTACTTTGCATCAAAATCACTTTGTCCGATCAATCTTTGTATGTTACCTGTTCGTACACTGGCAACATTTGTCCGCTATTCGTTTGGTTTTCGATTGTCTGTCTGATGGTGACCAGCTGATAGCTCTGGGTGACTTTAATATCCCAGAACTTATGTGGTCAAATATCTATATCTACCATGGTTAATAAAGCTATGGGTGTGCTTGGTTTTATTAAAAGATGGTCAAAAGAATTTAATGACCCGTACATAACTAAAACATACATCACTGGTCCGTCCGATTCTTAAAAATGGATCGTGTGACTGGAGTCCTCAATATGGAGTACACCAAGATCACATTGAATCTGTACAAAAAAATGTCCTTACTTTTGCGCTTAGGGGACTTAATTGGGATGCAAATCTTTACCTTCCCTCTTATCGTAGTAGACTTTTATTAATCAACTTACCATCATTAACAAGCCGTAGAACGATGCTGGGTGTCATGTTTCTATATAATCTTATTTATGGAAATATAGACTGCCAGCATTTACTAACACTCTTAAATGTTAACGTTCCTAGTAGAAGGACTAGAAACTTTCGTCCTCTACTCCTCAGCCATTGTAGTTCGACATATGCCCAACACGATCCGTTCAGGGTATTATGTTCGGACTACAATGGTCTCTACCACATCTTGTCACCTTGCTCTACTAATAATCTTAAATCGCTTATATTAACTGCCTTATCTGTGCAACACTCTTCCTCGTGACATCTTTCTCCTACTTTTCGCTTATCTATCTCGGATCTATTTCCGCGATTTGAGCCGTACGTCACGCGGCAGCGCACAGTGGATGGGCTTGTATGGAGCCGCGGCCAAAAATATTTCTAGTAGTATCGTATAGCTTTCATACAAACGGATGGTCCGACTTTTCATAAAATTATTTTTTTTCCAATACTAAATTAAATATTTGACATTTTAATACAATCGTTGGTTAAATTGTAATCCCTAAATAATCCCCATCCGTAATCCCTGCCAGAAATTTTACGTAACTTAGTATTAAGTTGAAAGATATTTTACTTCCCAGCAGTACTGAAATTCCTGGCCCTGACTTTTCCGGCCCGAATGTCAAATTTCGTTCGAAAAACAAAAACAATTTAAAACGGTTTTCTCTTCGAACGTCAAAACAAAGTAGGCGAAGTTATTCTGCCAGCCCTCTGCTGCTGCTAGAGTTCGAAATTACGCATATTCGATATTAGTTATTCATCACTAATATTTTCTTGTCATTCCAAATATTTTGCGCGGAAAACTTTGACCCCATGGTTCAATGATTAAGGTATCTGCCTGTTAATCGTAAGGTCGTGGGTTCGATTCCAAGCAAAAAAATCTTTATTATTGGACTGCGTCTTAACTGCAAGGGTATATAAACTGCGGCTCCGCCCGAAGTTAGCTTTCCTTTCTTGTTTTTTTAATATCGCAGTCTCAAAATATTTTATTTTATTCAATATTTATTTTTAAATGGGGATTCTTAATAATTGAAATGGTTTTAAACATGCAAATTGGTAGAGGTATATTATAGTCTGTCACAAAGCACGCGCGATTCCTTGATAGCTTACAGGCTTGCATGTCGGTCCAGTATACAAAAGCACTAAGGCTCGAATCCCAGTGTGAGTAATTATTAAATATAGATTTCAATATTAATAATGTAATGTTACTTAACATATTAATTTAGCTTACAACATAAATTAACAGAAATTTTTAAGGAATACATAAAAAATAATGATTATCAAATTAGAAGAAGATTGTAAGGGGCAATTTTTTTCTTTAATTTTGGGTCATGAATGCGACCTGATTTAGCCACCATTTTCAGCGCGGAATCATGCTTTCTTTTCGTGCCTGATTTTGCTCTGAAATTCAGGTCTGAATCAGGGGCGAATTCGAGACAATTTTCACGCCGGAATCCGGCTTCGAAATCCGGGCAGATTCTGGGCTGATTCATGCCTGAAATCGAATTCCGGGCCGAGAGGACATTTTCAAAAATTTCAGTACAAAGTTCCGGGCCGCTTGTTCTAGATTTCCGGTTGGATTCCAGGGTGATCCGGGGGGATCCCGGGTGAATCCATGGAATAGATTTTTCTGTTTTTGACAGATCAGCAATTTTCAGACGCTTCTTTAAAATCTGCTTTGGGTCATCCACGGTCAGGATATTTCGATGTTGATGGGGCGCATCTTTCATTCAACCAATCAGATTTATATTGGAGAATTGACGATTTCATGCGTTTGTATTTTACCCAAAATGTTAAATCCTTTTGCAAACGTATCCAATTCGCTTTGATACTTCAATCTTGTCAACAATATATCCGTTTTTAATAAAATTTGCTTCTATACCTTTAATCAATTTTGTTCGCCTTTCAATGGCGCTACCCTCTTCGCTACACCATACATTAAAACATATAAACGTGAGAATACACACCTATAAGAAGAACCTATTAAAGTTAAAAGCAATGGAATAAACAAAAATTAAATCAAAGCTATTAATAAATGAAAAATTATTAATAAAAACAAACTCAAAAGTCGAAGACAAAGCAACAGAACAACAATCACACGAGCGAAAACAAATTATTATCGGTTTTGTTCTGAAAAATTCGCGATGCGCGCAAGATGCACTATGAAAATTATTACCTGCACTCAACTTTAATTCCATTTTCTGAAAGAACGGTTAATTTTCCAGACGAACTTAGTATGCCACAAAGAAGTTTGGACAATTTAGAAGCGATTTGTTTACTTTTCCTACATTTTTGTTGTAGGAATTTCCAATTTCCAATTTTTTTTTCCTCCACGCATAATTTTACCTGCTCCATAACCTTAAGGCTCCCCTTAACCAAAGTCCAGAACAAAAATAAGTTCTATCACCCACAGGTTCCACGGTGCACCTAAGAGAAGAAATTGATCAAATTTTACCATATATTAAATTATGTAGGCCGTGTAGTGGCGATGACCATAATTGTTTCTAGTACTTAAAATTTTTAAAATGTATGTGTACCAACTAAAAATTAAAAAGGGTAAGGGTAAAAAAAAGGTAAAAAAGGGTACATTAATTTTTGGTCTTCTATGATTTTTACCCAATCATTTTCCTATGGAAGATTTTTATTTACTTATTGAAATCAGTAGATCATATCATGTTTTAATTTTTGATTTAAGGGATAACTCGAAATAATTTTATTGAATTTATTATAGGTGGTTAAGCAATATTTTCGTCAATTAAAATGGAGTTTTTAATCTCATATTTTCTAAAAGTCATGTCTGTCTACAATTTCTGTAAAGCTTTACTAAACAAGCTGAACCTGCAATAGATAAGTTTTGAACATAGAACAGTTTTAGATAGCCACGACTTTTTGAAAATATGAGATTAAAAACTCCAATTTAATTGACAACAAGAAAGGAAAGCTAACTTCGGGCGGAGCCGAAGTTTATATACCCTTGCAGTTGAGTCGCAGTCCGCTAGGTGGAGCCACGCATATTATATTATTGGATATATAGCGGATCGTATATAGTTGGCCGATCCTTATGAAATTTGGCATATCGAATTATTTTTCCCAAATTAGAATCCATAGAAAGTCCCATCCTTCTAACTTAAAAAACAACGAAGTTATGGCATTTCCGATCAATCAGTTATATGGCAGCTATAGGATATAGTCGGCCTATCCCGGCCGTTCCGACTTAATTACTGCCTGCAACAGAAAGAAGGGTGTGTGCAAAGTTTCAACTCGATAGCTTTAAAACTGAGAGACTAGTTTGCGTAGAAACAGACAGACAGACAGACGGACAGACGGACATGCTCATATCGACTCAGGAGGTGATCCTGATCAAGAATATATATACTTTATAGGGTCGGAGATGTCTCCTTCACTGCGTTGCACACTTTTGATCAAAATTATAATACCCTCTGCAAGGGTATAAAAATATTGTTTAACCACCTATAATAAATTCAATAAAATTATTTCGAGTTTTACCTCAATCAAAAATTCAAAAATCAAAAATTAAAACATGGTAAAATGGATTTCAATAAGAAAAAAAAAAACTTGCATAGAAAAATGTTTGGAGAAAAATCATGGAAGACCAAAACTTAATGTAGAAAATCGGAGATTTCAACTTTGGATGAGTATTCCAAAGATATGGTTACTGCCAGATACCCATTTTAATTTTTAGTTGGTACACATATATGGTATTTTAAAAATGATATGTACTTGAAACAATGATGGTCATCGCCACTACCCGGCCTACATAATTCAATATATGGTAAAATTTGATCAATTTCTTCTCTTAGGGTGATAGAACCTATGTTTGATCTGGACCTTGGTTCAGGGGACCTTAAAGGTTATGGACCAGGTGAAATTATGCGTGGAGATTTTTTGCTGTTGGCCTGTGTAATTAATCGTCGTAATAAACTTTAAACAAAAAAAAAATTCGTTGGTTTTACAGGTGTATCGCTACCTTCCATACATTTAATATTTAATATGGCTCTGTATATATTTTTACGAAAATTTATTTCTTTACAAAATTTCAGCTCTTAAAATAGTGGAAGGAGAAAAACTAATTTTGACAAATGTTCATCGAACTGATATGGGTGCCTATAATTGTATAGCATCTAATGGTGTACCACCGTCAGTCAGTAAACGCTTCGATGTCCAAATAAATTGTAAGTTACTGTATCGAAACGATTATGTGATATTTACATTTCTATATAAAATATATTAATACATTCGCCTTCTAAAAGAAGAATTAGTTTTTATTTAATTTTGGGTAAGAAGAGATTCAAGTATACAGAATAGTACATACTTCTTATTAATTTAAAAAAAAATCGAAGCTTCAAAAACAAAATTTTTTAACTCTTCTTTTTAATGTTTACATTTTTATTTATTTATTTCAATATTAGCTATAATAAATCGAGTTTACAATATAATAACTAATTTAGAGGAAGGAGTAACTAGCTACTATGGCCATCGATTGATAACTATTTGTTAACATTTGTATTTGAGACTTAACATTTGAAGAAATGGATATTAGATAATTAAAAGGGGAGTTTAAATTAGGTGTGTAATTTTACAATACCACTGCAAAGGTGGTTGTGACATCGCACTTTGAACCATCGGTGTAAAGCCGTTTTCTATCGTAGTATTTATGGGTAACTTCTTCGAATAGCTGCTTAAACGTTGTGATTGGGGTCCTTGATTTTTAAAAATCATAAAGTTTAGTGTCAATGGCGGTGGAGCGTATTTTCCACGGAGGGGATGGAATGACTTTGTTCCAACGATAAGGCGATCCTATGTTGTGTCTCTTAGTAAAGGTTATACATCTTCGAATCGTAGATTGGACTTTGAATTTCCTACGGGGCTTTGAGGCAACTTCATAGTCCTTCTGCAGAATAGAGTTGGTAGAGAACATGAGTTTTGGTATTAATTTAAAGGTAGTTTGCGTAACCTCGTTATAATGTCCGGCAATCCTGCTTCGGCTAGGATGCATTTAGTTGGGGTCGGTGGAAATGCGCCAATGCTACGCCTGACGGCCGCATGGTAAGGAGGTAAGATTATTCTTAAGTTCGATGGCGCACACCAGCCGTAGATGGGGAGTCCATAATCGATAATGGACAACAACAGAGCTCTTGTCGCTTGTATAAGTGTGGTCCGGTGGATGAGAGATCGCTTAGATGTTAAGAATTTTATAATGTTTAGTCTCTTAATAAGTTTAATCCTAAGTTCACTATAGTGTTGTTTGAATGTGAATCGTTTATCAAATGTCAGGCCAAGTATATTAAGAAAAAAAAACGCGTTCTATATCTATATCATTGTGCGATAATGGTGGGTATGTACAGCTCTGTTTTTTACAAATATGAAAAACTTTACATTTATTTACAGCAAGAGTCGCACCGGAGGTGTTACCCCAGATTTGGATTTCATAAAGGACTTCTTTAAACTTATTATTTAGTGCAGTTGTATTCTTACATTTGCTAAAAATTATGTCATCGTCTGCATAAATTGCCAGTTTAATTTGCTTATGTCTTAATATTATGTTGTTTAAGGACTGGAAGGCGATCATGAACAATACCACAGAGAGGGGCGATCCTTGTGGGATCCCATTGTGGAGAGTATAGAATTTAGATAGAGTGTTGTTAACTCTTACTCGGATGGGACGGTTGATCATGAAAGCCTTCGCTAAGTTGAAGGTCTTTTGACCTACCCCCTACCGGGAAAGTTGATCCAATACTGTATGCACCCCTACGCAATCAAAGCCCTTTCAAAATCAGTTGCCAATATGGTAACATGATTTTTGGTAGAAAGGGCATCCGATGCGTAATGGTGGTGATGCAGAAGGGAATCAATAGTGCTATGCTGTTGCTTAAAAGCTTTTGGTGGGGGCTGATAAGTTTATGTTTCGTAATGAACCATATTAACCTTTTGGCTAGTATTTTTTCAAAGGTCTTGCTTAAACATGGGAGTAAAGAAATAGGTCAAAATGATGTTATTTCATGTGTTGGTTTGTTAGATTTTATCGCGCGGTTCCCACTGCATACGTACAGCCCACCTCCCGTCCAACCGACCGAGGGACGCTGCCGCATAACGTACGGCTCGAATCGCGGGGATAGATCCGAGAACGTTTAGGAGAAGAGTAGGGGTAAGATATTACGAGGAAGAGTGTTGCATAGATAAGGCGTTTAGTATAAAGGATTTAAGATTGTTAGTGGAGCAAAGTGGCAAGGTGTGGTAGAGACCATTGTAGTCCGAACATAATACCCTGAACGGATCGTGTTGGGCATATGTCGAATTACAATGGCTAAGGAGTTGAGGACGGAAGTTTCTAGTCCTTCTACTAGGAACGTTAAAATTTAAGCGTGTTAGTAAATGCTGACTGTCTACATTACCATATATAAGATTATATAGAAACATAACACCCAGCATCGTTCTACGATTTGTTAATGATGGTAAGTTGATTAATAAAAGTCTACTATGATAAGTGGGAAGGTGAAGATTTGCATCCCAATTAAGTCCCCTAAGGGCGAAAATCAGGAAGTTTTTTTGTACAGATTCTATGTGATCTCGGTGTACTCCATATTGAGGACTCCAGACACACGATCCATACTCAAGAATCGGACGAACCAATGATGTATATAACGTTTTTGTTATGTACGGGTCATTAAATTCTTTTGACCATCTTTTAATAAAGCCAAGCACACCCATAGCTTTATTAACCATGGTAGATATATGGTCGGTAAATTTAAGTTTCAAATCTAAAAGGACTCCCAGATCGTTAACCTGAGTTAATCGTTCTAAGGCGTTCCCATAGAGAAAGTACATAGCCTGGTGAGGACTAGTTCGATAAAAGGACATGAGTTTACATTTCGATCCATTAAGCTTTAGGTTATTTGCAAAACACCAATTTTGAAATTTATCCAAATCGGATTGAAGTCTAGATTGGGCACTAGTGAATTTATACTGAAGACAAAGCTTAACGTCATCAGCGTACATAAGTACGAGTGAATCAGTTAAGGCAAGGGGCAAGTCATTAATAAAAAGTGTAAAAAGTAAGGGTCCAAGATGGCTTCCTTGAGGCACCCCAGATGTGACGCGGACTAGACGCGAGGTAACATCTTTAAAGAAGACACGTTGGGTTCTTCCAGATAAGTAGCTCGAAATCCAGATAAGGAGGTCAGTTGGGAATCCCAAAAGACTGAGTTTACTTATAAGAAGCGAATGGTCGACAGAGTCAAATGCTTTACTGAAGTCAGTGTAAATGACATCTGTTTGTAAGCCATTCCGGAACCCATCCGTGATAAAAGATGTTAGCTCCAGTAAGTTGGTAGTGGTGGAGCGGCGCTTCATGAAGCCATGCTGGCATGGAGATATTATTGAACTACATAGGTGTTGCAAATGTGGAGTGATAAGTTTTTCAAAAAGCTTCGGAATTGCTGACAATTTAGAAATGCCCCTATAATTGGCAGCGTCGGATTTTTTCCCTTTTTTATGAAGAGGAATAATGTAAGATTCCTTCCACATAAGGGGAAAGATCGAAGTCTCCAGCGAAAGATTAAAGAGTTTAAGGAGCGGTTTGCACAGAGCCTCGGCGCAGTTCTTCAGAACACAGCCTGGTACTCCATCGGGGCCTGGCGAATACACGGGCTTGACTTTAAGAAGACCCAATAACACACCACTTTGATCAAAAGAAGGGCAAAATATAAGGTTGGCTGATTGGATATTATAAGTGTAAGGCTGACCTGTACTGGTGCTAGGTGAGTATGTTGTTTGAAAAAACTGTGCAAAGAGATCGGCCATTGCCTGATCAGTGTTCGCATATGAGTTCTCAAACATAAGCATAGGAGGAGAAGATACATGTTTGCGCTTAGTGTTTACAAAGTTATAAAACTGCTTCGGATCCTGAGTAAACTGAATCCGGCAGCGGCGTATATAACTCCTATAACATTCAGCGTTATGCACGGTGAAATTGGACCGAGCTACTAAGTATCTTGAATAACTAACTGTACAGCCAGATATTTTATGTTTATTTAAAAGTCTATTCATAACGATCTTTAAATTTCCTAGGTGCCTTGTATACCAAGGCGGATTAATTGAAACGGACGGATATTTCCATGGCACGCAAACGTCGAAAAATTTATTCAAAGTATAATAAAATTTAATTAAGGCAATGTTTACATCTTCACATGCCAGTAGATTGGACCAATCAAATTCCAAAATTAACTTATTTAATTTCATAAAGTCAGCCTTACGAAAGAAACGAACTTTATGAGATTTAAGTGTAGGCTTAAGGCCAATTACGTTATTGTTTTCTATTAAAACCTCAAGAGTGGGATGATATGGATCCTCTGGGTTGGAAAGTGGTAAAGTTCTGGAAAGAGTAATTCCATCAGGATCAGAAACGAAACACAAGTCCAGCAGCCGACCTAAAGAATTTCTAACGTGGTTAATTTGCCCGAGTGACATGTCGAACATGCCCGCCGGGAAGTCATGGTGCGAATTCAGCAATAAAGACGGTGAATTTTTAACATTGGACCACCTGAGTTCTGGGATATTGAAGTCACCCAGAGCTACTAGCTGGTCACCATCAGACAGACGATCAAAAACAAACCTAATAGCGTCTAAATGTTGCCAGTATGTGGGCGGTTCGGACGAAGGGGGTACGTAGGAGCACGTAACGTATAATGATTTATCGGACAATATGATTTTAATGCAAAGAAATTCTATGTCACCAAACTCTTGTGATTTAATCTCTTCAGAAGCGAAATTGGAGTCTACAGAAATTAACACTCCTCCTCCCCTTCGCAGAGTTCTATCACGTCTAAAAGTGGTGTACTTACTTGGAAAAACTTCGGAGCTTAAGATCTCCGGCTTTAACCAAGTTTCTGTAAAGACTATAATGTGAGATGCAAAGAAAGAACTATCAGAATACAGTTTGGGAAGCTTACTTCGTAACCCTCTAGTATTCTGATAGGTAAGTGTTAGTGAAGGCATTAGTTTTTTGAAGCTGACGTGGAAGGTTGGTCAGTGGCTCTAACATGTGGGAGTTTCACTCCCACAGGTTTGGTCATTTTTTTCTTCACCGTACTTGGCTGATGTTCTTGGACGAAAATGTTCTCTGGCCAGAAACTGGCGGAACAAATCGTCTTGAACATCTGCGCGGGCACACGTATTTTGAAAGATGACGTATGCCTGGTGTAGTTATATTTAAATTTAGTTATATCTGCCACCTTTATGTCGGCTTTTGATTTGGCTTTGATGTAAGCCGAGAGATCAATCTCAGAAGTATCAGGGGCAAGCCGGGAAACAAATATGTGTTTCGATGGTGGGATCACCTGCAAGGGTTTTGGTGCCGCCGTAACGAGTATGGCAGCATCAGTTCGTACCGGGGGTCCGGAAGCTTGATTGCCCTATTCGGTGACTTTTAAGGGGGTTTCAATTATTGGGTCTGGTGGTATCACTTGAAGCGATGCCACAAAGGACATATCGGAAAATTGCTCGTTTATGCTGAGATATTCGGAAACCGAATTTTTCCCAGGTCCGGCCCTTGGGGTGGCCAGAGATATGAGCGGCTGCATAGTTGTCGGCTGAATAGGCTGAAGACTTTTCGCCACGGGCACATCACTAAAAGCAGATTTCTTACGCTTTGGAGACTCATTTAGTAGTTGAAGACTACTAAACTGTGTATCTAGCGCACAGAGTTGGTCGTTGATTTTACGAAAACCGCTAACCAGCTCTTTAAATCCACTTTTAGTCTGTCTCATGAACGATCTCATTTCGTCCTGAACAGCACGACAACCGTCACAGCAAAAGTGGAGACCAGACCTACGTGAGATGGCATCCGAAACTGAGGCCGTGAACCCGGCACACTTAGCGTGTAAAACGTTTTCACATAGCCAGCAGTGGATGGTAGGCTGGGATGAAGAGATTGTCTTATTACAAGACTTCAAACCACAGACAAGTTTAAATTCCATTATGAATATATTATTTTTATTATTGACGTACCGTGAACCACTGTGCCAAAGAGTCGAAAAAGGGAGAATAAAGAGGGCGATTAGTGAGAGTTAGTATAAGAGCAAAGAATATAGATAAGAATCTAGTGTGAGACAAAAGAAGCAACACCGTAAAGGATGAAGAAGCAGAGCAGTGCTATGTTTGGAAGAATATTAATAAATTTATTATTTTACCTCAAAATATATCACTGCACACGCGAAGCGAATCGGATGTTTGGGATGAAAAGAATCGGGTTTATGTAAATAAATAAAAATAAACACCGGATTGTTTATAATTATTATAATAAATAAAGATTTTTCAAAACGCAGTGCGCACAAAAAAAACACGTCCGTTCGCTTTAAGAAAAAGTGAGGAAGTGATTTTATGATAGGGATAATTACGGCGGATTTCCACACATGAGGGTAGGTACCCCTAGTGAGCATAGCGTTATACATCTCTAAGGTATTTGGCCTCGGATGGCAACTGTTTCACCCGAGGCGGTCGACAGTTTGGTGGGTGTGTATTCCGGAGCGGAGAAAGAATTGCTTATTTACGGGTCTTGTATTGGTGGGAGAAATTCTCGTCCTTAGAGTAGTCCGACCAAAAGTTCCCAAATGCATCGCCAATGTCTACGGAGTGGTGTAGATTCTCGTTTTTATATTTTATTGTCCTGAGGTTATTTGGAGAATTACCTATTAAGCGATTTAGTTCAGCCCAAGTTTTCTTGATCGATGATAGAGGGGTTAAATTAGAAGTGAATCTTTCATAGGATTCCCGTTTTGCTTTTTTTAAATTGTATTTGAAAAGAGCGTTCGATTTTCTGTAAGCAAATTTAGCAGCGGTGCTCTGAGTTTGTTTGTATGCGTGCCAAAGAGATTGCTTTTGTTGCCTTAAATCCTGCAGAGTTTTGCTCCACCAAGGAACATTTCTCTAATGTAGAGGGGGTTTGGTTTGAGGGATTGCTAAATTGGCTGAGGCTTTGATTCCTTTTATTATTTTGGCGGCAAACAGGTTTAAGTCGTGTGTTGCAGGGAAATTAAAGTTATCTCTGCATTTGGCCCGATACAGATCCCAATTGGCTTTATCTAATTTAAATTTAGGGGATGGGAGTATGTTAATGGGATTAGTTCGAAATTGAATCTTGGTCTTTAAATGATAGTGATCGCTTCCGTAAAGAGAGTCTTGTACGGACCACTTACAGAAAGGGAACAACGATGCGGAGGCTTATGTTAGATCAATAGCCGTGAAAGAGTTGTGAGTGGAATGATGGGTAGCGGAGCCGTCATTGAGGAGAGTTAAGGTTGATTTGTTTATGACTTCTTCTAAGATGCGAAGATGATCCCCATAATGGACTCCAGGCATTAAAATTTCCCACATATAAGATTGGCTTGCTAGAAAGATCTACTATTTTAAGAATTTCGTTGGCAGCTACAAATTGAGATGGAGGTATATATGTATTGAAAATACACATTTTGGGATGGGCTAGGAGTTCAATACCTAAAGAACAAGTATTACTGTTAATTGGTATGGGCTTGTGCGGAATGTCTTTACGTACAAGTAGCCTAACACCTTCCTCTATGACTGGTCTACAAGATTTCAACTCTGGCACGGGGAATCACTCGGGTTTCCAGCCTTTCCCGCCGGCGACACAACCAATTCGTAACCCGGCAATAATTGTTTTAGGGTAGCCTAACTCTGAAACAGTCAAAATGTCTTGTATTGAAAAGAGAAAATTCAATAAAATGCTCAGACTTCAGGGAAACGAAACAGAGAGCCAGGTGCTGGATCTCATCCTATCGTTCCTCAACTTGCAAGGAATCTTGAACATGAAGGCACAGCATGTGGCAAAATGACGCAGAAAGCCGGCCTATGTTAGACGGCCTATGCATGCAAGTTTGCTGGTAGATGCGGAGCCAACGCCAAATCCACGGTCTCCAGGGTCCGGCAACCTTGCTCCAAGAACCAAGCTATAGATACCCAGCCGTCAGAACTGTTTCCTGAGCATCTTCTTTTTTGTTATCGGTAAATCGGTGTTGGCATCGGTAGCGGGGGCAAGCAGGGAGTAGACCTGTGTGGAGTTGGTGCAATGCCAGCACCACTGAACCCATCGAGAAGCGTGGAGTGCGCAGCAAGCATCATGCAGCGCTTGGAAACCTCCACCTGGATGTCCACGTGCACGCCTGTGGTCGCGCAGTAGCCTTAACCTTCTGGTGCAGGAACTCCATTTCCTGGCAGGTCACCTCTGCTCCACAGCATTCTTTCCCAGACAGCTAGCTTCAGCTCCAGAATGCATTGCATAAGTTGTCGTGAAAGTATATGTAGCTTAGCAAGGGAAGCTCCAAGCAATGTAGTTCTATATCAGTCTAAGGGTCGAGGCGGGGCTAAAATACACAATTGCAAGATAATGGTGTGCAGCATCTCTACGAAAGCTCCCATACCAAAAAAATGAACGGAAAGAAAAAAATTGCATAGATTGTTCTAAAAAGCCTTTGTATAAGTAGCCACTTTGGTTAATATCGGCGCTACTTCTTGTGAACCGATGACCGGTGTCGCACAGAGTGGCGTCTATAACGTGGTTAATACACAAAAAATACACAAATAATACACTAAGTAGAACTCATCTCGGCGTTGCTCCTTGGATCAGAAGTGCTTCGACTTTTGGTGTCGCACACAGCGGCATCTATGACCGACCTTCCACATCTAGTGCTCCAAAAGGGTCAGTCCGCCTTTAATACTGTTGGGTCTTGGAGTTGTAATGCATTTGAGTTGGATTTAAATTCTACAACATAGATGACTTGCCTTGCCTTTAAGGGGATACCAGAAGAGTGATCAATATTAAGTACCATGCTCCATGAGACCTCCATTGCCAATATTCCTATCATGGACTTTTATTAAGACTCCAAAAGATTCTTAAAGGTGTGGCTACAGAAGAGGTCGCAGCAATGTTAATAAATCCAGTTTACGTCGACCTATATTATAAAGCGGTTACAGTTTAAATTAGGACAAAACTCAAAAATATTTATAAAAATATTCTTTCACTTAAATAATCTTTTATTGCTTAGTGAACTGATTAGTAAGATCCTTATGCAAACGAGGATCCAATTGTTAAGCTAAAATACTGTACTGCTAAAATACTAAAATACTGTATGCAAATATAGAACTCTTTGGACATTGGAAAGCTCAACCGCGAAAATCGGAAAAAGAAAGAGGTTAAGCTTTAAATTTTATCATTATAAGGGTATACATATAAGTGACAACTGAACATTTTTCATTAACAGCAAATGAAATCTCTGGTCGTGAAAAAACGTTGGTCAAAAATGAAATTATTCAAAGTGCTACCAAGAGAAAAGTAACTTTCGAGTTTCTAAGTCATTAACAGACAAAAAATCCTCCATCACTTTGATAAATGAACAGAACTTACTCTGAGATAAATACGAAATCGCAAGAAAACTGTCGTAAAAACCGCAAAGCAGACATCAAAACGAAGCAGCCAGGAAAAGAAATTGGATCCCACTATCTGGTTCCACAGATTACTAAAACAATCGCTAAATTTCGACTCATTACAGGAAAAATACATTCAGCTAAAAAATCTTTTAATGCATGGTTGCGACAATATTAAGTCGAGCATTCTAATAGGAATAGACAACTGCCCTTTCACCAAAACGATACTAAAATAATCTGTAAAAGAAATGGAATAAAAAGCAAGATAAACCTGTTTTTTTTCCTCGTTTTTAATACTATTTGTAAATTACGGTTTCGAAGTTAAGCTATCGAAAGAGGAAGCAAAAAAAGGCTCACCCGAACCTAGTATCCCCCTCATTTCGGAGTTTACAACATTAACAAAAAATTTGTGATTTCTGACGCAGCAGCAAAGATTGTTGGAGTTTCGCTTATTTGATTCTTTTTCAAGGGACTAGATAAGAATCTGCCAGTTCTGAAAATATTATTTCGGTTTCAGGGTAAAAAATTATTAAATACTAAATAATAGGCCTTTTTAGAACTAGACTTTTTTCACAGACACTCGTTATGTTAGTGTCAAGTTAATCTAAGCTTCGAATTTTGCCACGTTCCTTTCCGCACGCGAGTTAGGAACAAAATTCTAAAGTGTTAAATATTTAAAAGCTAGAGTCAACAAATTTGGCAAACCGTATTTATAGCTGCCTCCAAGTTTTATACAGATTGAATAAAAACCACAGAAGTTATTCAAGCGAAAGTTTTGAGCTGCTAAAGTGGGTGGTGTCAAATCTTACACCTCAAAAGTAAAGAAAATTATATTTTAATTTTAATCGTTTTGAAAGTTTGTTGAATTGTTTGTTGAATTCTCAATCTCAATTCGCAGAAAAGGAACAGAAATGTCTCGATGGAAAGGGAAAAATTTACATTTTTTATGCGTCTACATAATTTTAGAGACGATATTACAGGATCTGATGTATCCTTGGCTCTTATCTTTTTGTTACTCAGGATGATTTTACCCAAAACCGAAAAACTGGAGAGTATTTTCCATAATTGGCCCACCGAGCACAACCTTATGAACTGTGGTTGTAATCGGCAGCCACAACCTTTCGCACAACCAACCGAGAGGCGCTGCCGCTTAAGGTACTCCCCGTATCGTTATAGATCCGAAATGGAGTAAGGGTATGTTACGAGAAGGAGTGTTGCTAAAATAAGGCGTTAAGAATAAAAAATTTATCGTTATACGTAGAGCAACGCGACAAAGACGCCATTGTTGTCCGAACATAATACCCCAAAGGCATAGCATAGCATAGCATAGCATATAAGATAATATACCAACACGACACCCAGCATTGTTCTACGGTGAAAGTAAGTCTTAGTGAAAGTAAGTTTGTTAATAAAGGTTAATAGGTAGGTTAATATTATTGGCTCGTTAATATTATTAACTAGAAAGGTGTTGCAAATGTGGAGTCATTAGTTTTAAAAAAAGCGGGCAAAGCCGTTGATCCCGGAGTCGTAGTCAAAGAATGTATGAAATCTGACTAATTTACCTGGATTCTGCAAGGGACTGCTAGGGTTGACCAGGTGCTTTCTGTGATCAGGCTTGAGTTGATGCGGTGTACTTGAAGTCCTGGGGCTGGTTCTTCTCAAGTACAGATGGTATGGTTCGGCTGATTCCTTTTCGGCCTTAACGGACTTGTGGTCCGTTTCACGGGAGCAACACTCGAAGAAGGTAGGGTGACGCGGGGTCTACTTGTGGTCAGTTTCTCGGGAGCAACAATCGAAGTAGACTGTTATGCCGCGGGTTCGACTTGTGGTCCGTTTCACGGGAGCAAAACTCGAAGTAGGTAGGGTGACGCGGGGTTTACTTGTGGTCCTTTTCAAGGGAGCAACACTGTGAGTAGACCGCGGGTTCGACTTGTGGCCCGTTTCACGGGAGCAAAACTCAAAGTAGGTTAAGTAACGCGGGGTCTACTTGTGGTCCGTTTCACGGGAGCAACACTCGAAGTAGACTGGTATGCCGCGGATTCGACTTGTGGTCCGTTTCACGGGAGCAACACTTGAAGTAGAGTAGATAATGAAGCCTTACTTGTGGTCCGTTTACACAGGAGCAAGTCAAAGTAGTTTCGATGATGAACGTTCTACTGGTGGCCGTTTTCACTGGACGCGAAGTAGATAGCATTCAGAGAGTCCTACTTATAAACCGTTTTACCCAGAATCACTCGAAGTAGGTTGATTTTAAGTGCCGTAGTTCAGACACTGAGTAACGAGACGATTCACTCTGTTTTCGCAACTATCTTTATTTTAGAAGAACAATTCTTCTAATTTAAGATTCTAAATTATACATGATTAATTCTAAGGAAGGTCAATGTTATGGACGTGCTAAAACTAATGTTAATGCAGGGTCACCCACCTCAGAGTCTGCTGACTCGATAGCTTGTTCAAGCATTGCTTGTTTTTTGCTTGGGTGTTGCTTGCCTCGGTCAATCGGTCATTCTTCCCGCTGATAATGCTGATTTCTGCTTCTGGCGCCGTGTACTAGTGCTGGGTTAATAGGTTGGATATAGTTTGATGCTTATTACTAATTATTGATAGGTGTGCCAATAGGTTAGTGGGCTTGTATATTGCGACAAGTTGATGCATATTAATTGGATCAAATTACTACGTGTGCATATTGTAGGGTATTAGGTCTTGGCACTAGGCACCATTATTGGCAGTGATTGATTTTTTTAAGCAGAGAAATGATGTGTGATTTCTTGCATATGAGGGGAAAGATCGCAGTCCTCAGAGATATATTAAAGAGTTTCGAAAGAGGCTTGAACAGTGCCTCGGCGCTGTTATTCAAAACACAACCTGGTACTCCATCGGGGTCAGGCGAATACACGAGCTTAACCTTAAGAAGATCCGATAATAAACCCCTTTTATCAAGGGATTTGCAAAATTTAATGTTGGCAGATTGAGTATTATTAGTGTAAGGCTGAGCTGTAATGGTGCTGGGTGAATACGTGGTTTAAAAAGACTGCAAAGAGATCGGCCATTGCCTAATCAGTGTTCGCATATGAGTTTTCAAAGGGGAAAATTTACCTTTTTACGCTTAGTGTTTACCAAGTTATAAAACTTCGGATCCTGAAGCGAATATTCTTCCTGAAGCGTTTAAACATGCAGATTTACTAGTAGCCAGTATCCCTTAACGATTTGAGGATCATTCAAACTTACTCTCGTCCGAGACACTCTAAGAAACAAGCAAGCTTAGCAAATAAAGAGAAAAATCGCAGACTAGAAGAAATCATAAAAAACAAAACATGAAACTCCAGACTCTTAGACTAAATAATTGAATACCAACCACAAATTCAGGTACGATGTTTTTCAAATTTTATAGATGCCGTATACACCAAGACGGATTTGTTCAAGTGGACAGATATTTCCATTGCAAGCAAGAGTAAAAAAATGTATTCAAATTGTAATACAATTTATGTAAGATCAATTTATGCTTAGATCATCACATGCCAGTAGATTGGACCATCAAATTAAAATTCAGATTCAGAATAAGTCTTACCTGCAATTCTGATAGGTAAGATTCATAGAGTATGTTCCTTTTTTAAAGAGTTAGATTGAACAGATGCTGGGAGCTTGATTCCAACACGCTTACAATTGTTTTCTTTACCGTACCCGGCTGATGCTCTTGTACGAATATGTCCTCTGGCCAAAAACCAGGCGATCATAGCGTCGTAGGCACTGGCACTGGCACACGTATCGGGAAGGATGACATGCGCCTCGAGTAGGAATATTTAAATTTCCTGATGTCTTCCACTCTAATAACGGCCTTAGTTTTGGCTTTAGCACATTAGGCATGTGAGACTCTTTCACATGATGAAATCGGACTATTATTATCAGTATTATTTTATTATTATTATCCCATGAGGGTATTTTTTTATACCCTTGCAAAGGGTATTATAATTTTGGTCAAAAGTGTGCAACGCAGTGAAGGAGACATCTCCGACCCTATAAAATATATATATTCTTCATCAGGATCATCTCCTGAGTTGATATGAGCATGTCCGTCTGTTCGTCTGACCGTCTGTCTGTCTGTTTCTACGCAAACTAGTCTCTCAGTTTTAGAGCTATGGAGTTGGAACGGCCGGGATAGCTCGACTATATTCCATAACTTATGGATCGGAAATGCTAAACTTTAATGTTTTTCGAGATAGAAAGATGGGACTTGGTACAGATTCCATTTTGGGCAACTTAATCGGATCTGCCATATAACTGAACGATCGGAAATGGTACAACCTTGAAATTTGCTAAGATAGTTTTTCGAACATTTTTATTAGAAAATTGATTTGATGGTGAAATTCTGATAAGGAACGGCCAACTTAATACGATCCAATAAATATATAATATTTTAAGCTGCTACCTAACTGCAAGGGTATATAAATTCTTGTTTCAAAATGATTTATTTCTTGGGATAGGGAGGAATCCTGATACTGCTTATAGCCATGAAGGGTTTATTAATTTTGCCCAGATTTTTGTAATGCAATGAAGGAATCATCTCCGATTCTATGAAGTATATACATATATTTTTAACCAGGACGACGAGTTAAAAAAAATAAAGCATGTCTGTTTGTGTGTCTCTTTTCATTAATTTTACTCGGAGTTTATGAGAGTTACAGGTAAATATCCTAAAAACCCTGAATGGTTTGCAGGCAGATCAAGTTATATAATATATATATAATATATCAAGTGATAGTCATTCAGAGCTCGGTATCATACAAAACTGCAGACTTGTTTATTCTCATCTATCCAAGAATAATCTTTTTACTAGAAGAGTCTTTTGATCGTCGAAATCATTAGCAGTCGTTTATTTTTTTTATCGATTATTCAAATGTGTGGTATATTGTTATTTTAAGTTAATGTCCTTGCTGTGCACTGCAATGACAATATACGAATAGATACACGAATATCCGTTACTTTTCATCATTATACCTTTTCCAAGAGAATGGAGAGCCATGGCAGACTAAGTGGAAAAGGCGATGAAAGAACTAAGAGAACGGATTGATCCAAGAGATAGAAAGGATAGTGTAACATATTTTGAGAAAGAGTGTTGCCAGATAAAGTGTCAAAGAATGAAACTAAAATATTAAAAAAAAACTAAATTATTTAAAAGGAAAAGATAATTGATTTCATACTTTTGTTTAAAACAAAACTTACATAAGAATTTATAAAAGATTAAGTTAACTCTTCTCCTTGCAACCGATTCTCATAGTCGGAAACAACAATTAAAATATAATCAACTCAAAAACACAAACATTATAATCGAATATACATATATATTAGGGCAGTTCGATTTGTAGGGGGTCAAAAAAATCGCTTAGGCACATATGATTTTTGGATTCTTGGGATCAAAATAAGAAACTTTGCTCAAGAGACCATACCTCTAAAATGAATTCTGATGTCCTTCGTTTTAACGTGAAGGAAAAATCTTATTTTGACCCATTTAGAGTGCCCCAATCGAGTCCAAATGTATGAACGACCCCCACTAACTTTGGAGGGTCGACCCACCCATGCTTGTGGTACCCCCCTAGGATCCCACAGGAGGGATTCTCCCTTAAAAAAATATCACAAAATCACAGCACCTAAAAGTATGCTATGAAAATGTAACTCAAAACCTGTTGCTCCGCCCACCGCCTCTCCTCCTTTTCGTCACTTGGAGGCCCCAGGGGGGTACCACTTGTGTGGGTGGGTCGACCCTCCAAAGTTAGTGGGGGTCGTTCATACATTTGGACTCGATTGGGGCACTCTAAATGGGTCAAAACAAGATTTTTCCTTCACGTTAAAACGAGGGACATCAGAATTCATTTTAGAGGTATGGTCTCTTGAGCAAAGTTTCTTATTTTGATCCCTAGAATCCAAAAATCACACATATGTGCCTAAGCGATTTTTCAATCGACCCACCCTAATGTGTATATATATAAAGTGTGAATCAGTGGCGTCTAAAATGTGTAATATGAACTGCTATTATCTGCACATTTGAACTGCACAGTGTCAGTATCAAAAATGGATATTTTTTAGTATGGCAAAAAGTTGCGAAATTTTACTAGTGACTGTGGAAGAAATAAGGATTTTTTCGAATCCAAAAACCAGAAATGGCTAGATCACGGCTGGTATTAATGGAAATCCAAAAAATGTTGGATGCCCAAAAAAAGATTTTGCGGATTGTTGCAAAAAAATGCAAGTCAACCGATTGTTAAGCCTTACTGAAAATGTCCCATTAGTTGCATTGTTGGTAGCTGCAAGCTGCAGCCTTTAGAAAGCTGGAAAACACGAAGCTTTCGACGAAGAGGTATCGGTAATATCGGTAATATAATAAAAACTATGTCAAAACTATGTCTACCGTCAACATTTTCTGATGAAAAAGCACTGACCCTATTTGTAGATGTTGGACATAAAGTACCCATGGAATTTGTCAAAGATAGCCGCGTGCGAAAAAAATTATAGCCTAAAAAATTAAATCACTGATCATTTCGCTAAAGTAGCACTACAAGCATAGTAGACCATACGATTACTAGGAAAAAGAATTATTCAGCAAAAGTTGAGGGAAGAAATGCATTTGGTGGTACATATACCAATTGCTACTGCTGGTAGTACGAACAACGGAAACACTGCAGGGAGGTTTTTCGGACAACCAAATTTGGCTGCTCGTATAACAGGAGTAAGCTATGATTTAATACATCGTTTCAGTGTAGTCTTACGAGCACTGGCATGTTGCCACAAAATAAATTACGCATTGGAAACTGCGGAATTGATCGTGAAATCATATCCCTGGTTTTATATGCCATCGTCTGTTCACAGAATTTTAATTCATGAAGCAGACATAATAAGCCATTTTTGCCTTCCAATTGGTATGATGCCCAAAGAAGCCAGGAACAAGGACTTTCAAAACATACGCGAAAGCAATACAAGAAAAAATTGCAGGAAAAATACTATGTAAGATGTGTTTAATCCCTTTATAGTTGCTTCCGACCCTTTGATAACTTTATTGTCAAATGCGTCTGCAACTTCTTCTATAAAAACATTTACTATGGACGATGATGTTAAGAGTTTACTTCTAATACAGCGTCTGAATATGCCTCTCTCAGCTTTCGATGAATCCGAAAAACATTTTAGCATTTTTTAAATAAAGTTTTTTTATGAAACTGAACTATGACTGAAGACATCTATTTTAGTTTAGAAGTTATTAATTAAATGCCGCTAGAGAGACCAATTCGCCCACTGTCTACCACTGTCTACCATCTAAAATCATCAATCTACCCAGAAATATGGAAATAATCGATTATCATAATGATTTCAAAACAAGGAAGAGATAAAACTAATCCTTACCCGTTTAAACCAATAATTCTGCCAATATATAATTCATGTCTATCCAATCCAATTTATAATAAAACATAAATTATAATGGATTGAATGTAGTGATTCTTCTCCAAAAAATGTTCCGCTTAGTCTCATCCTTTGGCTATAGGCCCATGACCGACCCATTTGACCCATGATCGAAATATCAATTTTATTCTTAAACAAAGCCACTTTAGAAATTTATCATATTCCTTGTAGTTTAGTTAACTTATAGTAAGAAAATGGCATTGGCTCTCGATGCTCTAGGATGCAGTATCATTAGATAGGTTTGATGACCAATTGCTATATTCAAATCCAGGTAATTGCCTTCAGCTTCTTAATGCAACCATCACCATAACAAATACCTGACCTAAAACTTTAGTCAAAATTGATAACCGATACTTAAGCCCGTATTTTTTCATGTTCTCATGTCATGTGCTTAGATATCTTTTTATTCATTTAAGTTCCTCCAACAATTAAGGCCGTCAACCAATTAGTAGGAGCACCTATAGAAAGGGAGGTAACTTTAGAGTGCTTTGTCGAGGTTAATCCAAAGCCCCTTAATGGATGGTATCGCAATGAAGGTAAGAACCCTCATCACAATAAATATTACACATTTAAAAACTTTATTTCTAGGCAATATTAAGCTTCACAATAGCAATAAATATAATATTTCCGAAGAAATGATCAACTTGTATACTTGGCATCTTAATCTTACCATAAAGTATCTTACAAAATCCGACTTTGGAAGTTACAGCTGTTCAAGTGTCAATGCCTTAGGGAAAAGTGAAACACGCATTAGATTACAAGGTAAAAAAAAAAGTTTATAATCGTACTATGTTAATTATTAATTATACTCCATCTAATATATAAAATTCTCGTGTCACAGTTTTCGTTACCATACTCCTCCGAAACGGCTTGACCGATTTTGATGAAATTTTTTGTGCTTATCCGGTATCTATGAGAATCGGCCAACATCTATTTTTCATCCCCCTAAATGTTAGGGGTAGTCCACCCCTAAATTTTTTATTTTTTAGACAAACAGAGAGACAGAGAGACAGAGAGGCAGAGACAGAGTATTGGGTGATTGACGGTTTGTTGTGTTCTGAGTTGTGGCGTTTGCAAGTACTTTGGCATAGGTGTTCCTCAATTGAGATCCGTGTCGTTCGAAATAAATACGTTGGGCAGTTTTGTGATAAACTTTTTGTGTTGTTTTAATAGCTGTTATTTCTTGGTTTTTTATGAAAGTGGGGCATTTGCGGTCGATTGGCTGTGCTGATAGTCAAGTTCTGTAGTAGAGGTAGTGGGATATACTCTCTTATACGCACTGTTTCGTAACCAATTCGTAATATTTCGGGGAGCTTGTGTATATTAAATGTAATAATGATCAATCCTGTTTCAACTAGAGTGGTGTTGGTGCTATCAGAGTTAGTGTTGGGGTTTTGCCGTTTCATTATTTCTTTCATTTCGCTTACTTTTTGTGTTTTTAAGTCTTGCAGAATAGTGCCTTCGTCAATATATCTAAGGTCGTTACAATAAATAACTCCGTTAGAAAAGTTAAGTGTTTTATGTTCGCTTATTGTTACTTCCAGTAGTAGCTTTAAGTAGCTTTCTGGCTTGCAATTCATTTTTAGTTTTTATTAATAATGTTCCGTCTCTAATTTTTTTGCATCCGTCAACTTCTTCTCCACAGGCAAAGTCCACGGCTTTTTTAATTATGAACGGTGATATTTTTTGAAACGAGCCGTTGTCCTTTCTTTTGATTACAATAAATTTTGGGTTGCCTAATTGGGAATGTTACGATTTTGAGGTAATTTTGAAAATATCAGGTGGGTCCGTCATGATTGGATGAAGGGCTTGAGCCCGTATTAAAGGTTTTCGTGTGTTTGGTGTTGTTGGGTTTTTACTTTCTTTTGTGGTTAATATTTGTTTGTTCAATTTAGCTGATAATTTTTTAGGTTAGGTTAGGTTAGGTTAGGGCGGTGATGCAAGGGGGTCATAGAATACCCCCTCACTTCCACTTGAGCCGCAAGGACTCCTTGTGCTGCCGCTGGAGCAAGGGTTTCACCGAGATGCTACCCCCCCCCCCCCCCCCCTCTNTACCAGGGTGCGTATATATGCCTAGACTTCCTATGGCGGCCCATGGTCCCAGCCTGCTTTTTTTATGAAGGCAACCAGTCCGCGTGGAGAGATCTCTGAGAGATCGCTAATGTCCGAGAGTTCTTCGGACCCGAAGTGTTTGAGCCTGCTGCGTCCGAGTGCCGGGCAGTGGCATAAGAGGTGCGATGAAGAATCGGTATTCTTCCTCCTCTTCATCCCTGCAGCTCCTGCAGAAATCATTGTGGGGGACTGCAAGCCTGGCCGCGTGTTCGCCTATCAGCCAGTGCCCAGTGATTGCCCCAATCGCTAGGCTGCATTCCGGTCTAGTCAGGGCAATGAGTCTCGCCGATCTTTTCTGAGAGCGTGTCGGCCAGATCAAACGTGATGTTTTACAGGTCTGGAGATTATTCCATTTCCTATTGGCTGCCAGGTCGAAAAACTCCCTGCACTTTAGCCTGCAAGTAGCCAAGGGTATGCCTACAAGTTCTTTCTCCGGTAGGAGAGGGTTGGTAGTCCCTGCCCTAGCTAGTTCATCTGCAGCACAATTTCCCTCGTGGTCCCTGTGACCGGGGACCCAGATGAGGTAGATGTCAAGCTGTTCAGCCATCTCGTTGAGAGATCTGCGACAGTCATTTACTGTCCTGGAGTTGGATGAGAATCCGTCAAGTGCCTTGAGCGCTGCTTGACTATCTGAGAAGATACATATTGTGCCCCGATTGCCCCTTAGAGCTGGTGATTCAAGTGCTTCCTTAATGGCTACTACTTCAGCCTGGAACACACTGCAGTGGTCAGGGAGTCTGAAGGACTCCTTTAGGCTCAGATGCTCGCAAAAATAACCGCCTCCCACCTGGCCGTTAAGTTTTGATCCATCTGTATAGATATGAATGGAGCCCTCCGGTCCCGGTATCCGGGCTTCCCATTCCTCCCTCGAGGGGATTAAGACTTTGTAGTTAGTGGTGGGTTGGTCGACGGGCACACAGTAATCCGTACCCCCCTCAGGCATGAAATGTTGTAGGTCCAGTCTGGTATGACCGAAACTATTTTTGCTCCATAGGTTTGCCTCCCGCAGTCTTATTGCTGCCAGAGTAGCTGTCTTTACCCCCATCAGTTCAACTGGTAGTAGGTCAAGTATAGTGTCTAGGGCATCACTAGGCGTAGTGCGTAGACTGCCTGTCATACAGACTTCCGCCATGCGCTGCATCTTCCTGAACTTTTCCCTGCATGAGGAGTTGTCTAGGGCGGGCCACCAGACGACAACACCATAAAATAGAATTGGTCAATAAAAATAGCAACATCGTCCGCGTACGCAATGATCTTACAGCCGCCACCCTCCAAGGATCGTAGTAGGCTATTAACCGCCACGTTCTAGAGTAGTGGTGAGAGTACACCTCCTTGCGGGGTGCCCCTCTTGACGTATCTTCGAATAGTCGAACCTCCAAGAGTAGCCTCGACACTCCTGTTGACCAGGATCTGCCGTATTAGGTCAATTGATCGGTCGTCTATTCCAAGTCCCGTCAGTGCACCAATGATTGAGCACGGCAAGATGTTGTTAAAGGCCCCTTCTATGTCTAGAAAAGCAACAAGTGCGTATTCCTTAAAGTTGATCGCTCGCTCAGCGATCATAGTGATTTCGTGCAGGGATTTCTGTTGATCGGCCCCTTTTGTGAGCATGCTGAGAGCATGAGATGTCACTTGGGTTAATGGTTAGTTGGAGATGGAGACTCAGGAGTCTTTCCATAGTCTTAAGGAGGAAGGATGAAAGACTTATAGGTCTGTAGTCCTTAGTGGTGCCGTGGGATGGTTTTCCCGCCTTGGGTATGAATACAACCTTCGTGCAAAGCCACGCCTATGGTACCATACCAGTAGTGAAGACTGTGCTGAAGATTTTCTTAATCCATTTCCTTAGGTTAATACCGGCTCTGGATAACTGAGCTGGTAGAATACCGTCCGGTCCCGGAGATTTGAAGGGTTTAAAACTGTCCATTGCCCTTTTCAGGTTTCTGTCACTAAGTAGGTAGTTGAGCGAGCCCTGATGACCCTGGCTACGCATCACCTGGGTTGTTCCTTCCGAAGAGCAACCCGGGAAGTGTGCGTTGATAAGGGTCTCCAGGGTTTCCAGGCTTGAGGTTGTCCAGCACCCCTCCGTGTTCTTAATGTAACCTGCGATGGGGGCTGTAGTAGAGAGAATCTTTCTTAGGCGGGCGGCCTCTGATGTCTCCTGAATGTTGGTGCAGAAATTGGCCCAGGCAACCCTCTTTGCCTTGCGCAATTCTTTGTTATATTGCCTAAGTTCAGCTTTATAGGTTTCCCACGCTTCGTCTGTGTTGGTACGGTGCGCGTGGTTGAAGGCCCTACGTGCATTTTTTTTGTACGGGGCTAAAGACGAGGTCCACCACGGAGGCTTCTTCGATCTGTTGCTACCTATCCTTTTTTTGGGGCAGGCCTTGTGGTAAGCTTTTGCACTTGTCGCAGTAAGCTTGTCTACCATGGCGTTAAGCCCCTCATAGGTCTCGATGGTCTCCGAAGGCGGTTCGCCTAAGGATCTATCTAGTATATTTTTATAGAGCTCCCAGTTTGCCTTTCTAGGATTTCGTACTGCTTGCTTGGTAAAGTTTTCAAAATTTACTACTATCTCAATATAGCGATGGTCTGAAAATGAGTGTTTGTCAAGGACTCTCCAGTTGGTGATTGCATCAGCCAGGAAGTGCGAGAATAGTGTGACATCAAGAACCTCCCTTCTGTTCTTGACTACGAAAGTGGGTTCTGAACCTCTGTTACCCACTAAAAGCTTAGAGCTGAGGATAAAATCGAAGATTGACTCACCCCTCTCGTTTGTGTCAGTGCTTCCCCACTGATTGTGATGAGCGTTGGCATCGCATCCTATTATTAGGTCGATGTCCTTCCTTTCGCTGTCTTCCACAAGCCGCCTGAGTAGCGAATGGGGTGGAGGTCCTAGGTGGTCGTGACCCATATATGCCGAGCATATTCTTAGATGGCCGTCTGGGCCCTCTATCGATGCGGCTACGTGATCTTCATTGCTGAAATTTGGTAGCAAGAAGGTATTAAGGCTTTTCTTTGCGAGTATGCATGCTCGCTTTTTACCTGTTACATCGGCTGTGTACAGCCTGAAGTCCGACGCCCCCAAACCGAGAATCCTGTCTCCGTGGATCCAGGGTTCTTGGATGAGGGCCACGTCAGCTCCATCCTCTGCAAGATGGAGCAGGAGGGCGGCGGAAGCCACCTTACTGTGATGGAGGTTTATCTGCAGGAATGTCAGGGACATCCTTTAGATTCTCCACCACAGTAACCTCCGCCTCGGTGTCGGAGCCCAGCAAAGAGTCCTCCTCCATGCCGACGCCACCAAGAGCCCTCGCCAGGTCACTCTCCTCTGAGGTGTACCCTTCCAGAATGTCCTCCTCCACATCCGACATTCCTTCTGGGCGGACCTCTTCGGTCGGTTCCCCCGAGTCTAGCTCCTGTGCGTCCATCTCCAAGTCGATGCCTCCAGGTTTACTCTTCGCATCCGACTTGTAGATCCTCACCGCAACGTGCTCGAACCCGTATTTGATACGGCTACCGGCACCCTCCAGGATCTTCGCAGTCTCCTCATTAAGAGTGAGGACAACCTGCCTTCTCAGTCCCACTGCTTCCTCCACCTTGGCGACCCTCCAGTCCGCCGTAGGAAGTGTGGGATTGCAGATTTTAAGCATGGCCAGAATGGTGTCAGGGTCCGCCGGCTTCTCTGTCAGCCATACGCGGGCCCTCGGTTTGCTGGGGATCTTGTCCCAGTCCACCGCCTCCAGACTGGCTCCTATGTAAACCTCTCCAACCGACGCTATCATTCGCTTGTAAGCTTACAGACCTCGCATCTTGGCACGCTATCACCTTGATGCTACCCTGGTACCACCCTGCATCTTCGCAGTCCGGTGGGGGTCCTCCGCTCTTGAGCATCTCCTCCATGAAGCGCCCATGCAGCTCATTCCCTACCTTTCGCCAAAGCTCCTTGGGGATCAGGCCATCTTTGGAGCCATTATCAATGACCCCAATGATGGTCCTGCCCTTGGTAACTTCGGCGAAGGATCTGCTACTCTGTGTCTGCACCTTCTTCTTCTTAGCTAGGGGCGCTCCACCGTCGGTCGACCTCTGCCTTTTCGCACTCTGTGCACTCTCCTTGGCAGAGTCGCCTACTCCTGTCGGCTTTTTTGGGTCCAATCTGGCTCCCGCTCTTGCTGGCTGAAAGTCAGGCAGGATTTCCCTCGCCCACTTTATAATTTCAGCCTGATCGGGATTCGACTCCGCCGATGGGTCTGCCCTCATTAGGATGAAGGCCGCTCTCCTCCTATCTTTATAGGAGCCCTTAAGCTGCAGGGGGCCAGCAGTCGTCGGACCGGGGCCTTCCTTAGGGATGCCGCCGGTGCGAAAGGAGCTCGATTCAGGGATCTTACCCCCCGCACCGTTCGGTGGTCCCATAGTGGGCCCCGTTTTGGGGGTCGGTGCCTTGGCATCTCCCCCTACACCGGCGCCGCTCGCCTCCGGATGTTGTCCCTTAGTGGGGAGCTTCGCCATCCCAGCATCTCTTTGGCCTCTATCTGCCTTGGAGATTGGCGGATCCGAGATCCCATTTCCGGACTTTCTTAGGGAGTTCCGTTCTCCACTGTTTGTTTTTTTTGTTATAGTGTTATTGTTCATTTTTGGACCCACGAGTAGGCGGGAAGGGGTTCGTCCATCATGACATAGCCCGCTTGTCATGATAAGCCTGGCTAAAACTGAGGGGTCGGCCGGTCCCCCAGAGTCCGCATATTAACGTCCGTGCATCCCCCGGACATGCATCCCTCGGCATATGCTGTTCCACCTTGGATTGGGGTGATTTGAGGAAGGGAGTTTTCTTCTCCCCGCCCGACTACAATTAGCCAGCATCCTCGGACATGACCTAACCGGGACCTGTTACCAGCCGCCCTCACGTGGAGAGTATAGTCGCACTACCATCGGTGTACACAGTTACGGCACATGAGCTCATGCGTTTCTCCCCCTGTTGTACCCGATTGGCTGACGGCCATAATTTTTTATAATAATATAAAAATTGTTAGACTTCATTTTGAATCTCATTCTAGAAATTCCGGTAAGATTTTTACAGCTCTTTCCTAATGAAGGCAGTTTGTCCCTCTGCTTGTCTGATTGCATTATTGGTTTCTTGTCAATACTAAAATAAGGGGAGATGTTTGTTACTAAAATATGATATAAAAAATTAAAAAATTTGGTAATTAAAAAAATGTATAACTTCTAAACCAATAAAGCTATCTATACGTGCTTTACTCTATTGAAAAGGGTTTACAAATATCTATTTCATTTTCCGTAAGTTCAATTGTCTAAATAGGAGAGAAAAAAAATTAGTGGACCAATAGTGGAAAAAGTATGGACCATTTAAGCTATATATATATATATGATCATCATCACCTCTTAAGTCGATATAAGCATGTCCGTCTATCAGTCTGTCTGTCCGTCTGTATGTCTGCCTGTATTTCTGTTGGAATAATCGGTCCAAAATCCAATATCTTTATACCCTTGCAGAGAGTGTTATAGTTTTGCTCAAAAATGGGCAACGCAGTGAAGGAGACATCTCCGACCCTATAAAGTATATATATTCTTGTTGAGGATCACCTCTTAAGTCGATATAAGACTTTATTTTTGTCTTTTTTTACTTTTTGTTCTACTTTTGTTCTTTGTTTTTTAACAAGAAAATATAATTAAAGGTATAAAAAATCGAATTTTCCCCGACGTGTATATTGAACCAACGAAATTTCGGTTTCAGAGTAAAACACTCAACCACTACGCAATACAATCGTTTCTCGTTGATCTGTTTTGCGAGTCAGACAGTTTCTTTGCCCAGAGCCTACTGCATACCGACCTTGCAGGGCTTATAGTCCCTTTAAAGGCTGTAACGCTACTAAAGCCTTACCTTCTGTTAAGTGTACAGGAAATTTTAGTTGCTAAATATCAACCAAGTTTATACTAGTGAAGCGCTGCAATGACCAAAGCACGTCCCATCAGCGATGAAGTGAAAATTCAAAATTATTTTTTGTTTTTCTTTTTTCTTTCTTATCACTGTGGATAAGAAAGGCAATCCACGAGGTGGCGAACCGCTTGCCTTAGCGTGCGCCTGGATACAATATCACAGCGGACGGCAGTTCGCT
This sequence comes from Drosophila pandora, assembly GCA_021223865.1. Classification (NCBI taxonomy): domain Eukaryota; kingdom Metazoa; phylum Arthropoda; class Insecta; order Diptera; family Drosophilidae; genus Drosophila; species Drosophila pandora. The sequence goes on along the minus strand of JAJJHT010008252.1, from coordinate 183,959 downwards.
AGGCGACGACACGCATGTCCTAGTTTGTAGCTACCGCGTGTAGAAACTATATATAGCCGAAGAATTAAAAATTTTCTGAGTGCATTCAATCTAAACGAGTGATATACCAAATTAAAGGATTAAAGATGAGAAATTAAGTTTAAGATGGATTACACCAAACATTTGCCCAAAGTAGTGTGGTTTGAGAGAAATGTTTTACATGTAAAACACTTTTGATTCCCCAAATTGGAGATAGTGAGGACATTGGTGTCACCAGACAATATAACAGAAAATATTTGTATATACACAGATTTTGCTCCAAAATACTCGTCGATTGGAACCTCAACCAACCCGACATTTTGTAAGAATTACCCAAATAAAAAGTTTGACAAGTTTTTCTCCGAAAAAAGTCCCGGCGGCAGTTAAGTAGCAGCTTATATAATTATTATATATTCCGGAACGTATATAGTTGTCCGATCATTTTGAGAATTTCACCAGCGAATCAATCGCAATTCTAATAAAAATATTGAAAACAGCCCCAAGCATCTTTAAAAATAGCAAGGTTGTGCCATTTCCGATCGTTCAGTTATAAGGAAGCTATAGGATATAGTTGGCTGATCCTTATGAAATTTGTCGGATCGGATAAGTTGTCCCAATCCTTCCAATCTTCTAACTTAAAAAACAAAGTTTTTCCAAAGTTATTCCGCATTTCCGTTCAATCATATAAAAAACATGTATTATATCTAAAATAAATACGTAACATTTTGGGGTAAAAAATGTTGAAATAATTTCTCCCTCTGCCCACTATGACTTGCTGCTCCTGCTTTAGGTCAAATCCGGCCATGGTTTGACCCACGGCTCAACGCTCGATGCTGCGGAGCGATCCAGAGAGCCCGGCAGGTGGCCGATTGAATACACGAGAGCGGGCGACGCGAACATAAGTATAAAAGAAAGTGACGTCACGAACTCAATAAATTATTGCCGGCCAAACTTCTTTCCGGCGGCTGCTTGACCCGACATACTCCCCCCGTTGGAAGATGAGCTTTCAACAACTTCATGAAGGGGCAGCAGGTACCATTTGTTGATTGCCCGCCTTGTAAGTCCGGACGCCGTCCTCAGCAGTGCACCCGACACACTCAGTCGCCGTCGTCTTCATTTTCGATGCTACTGCAGCTGGGCGATGGCATCTCGGTAGCCATTTCGCTGCCAAAGTCCAAGAGCGGCTTCACATCCACACTGGGTAACATATGACCTATCACACTAGCCACCACTGTGCAGATCCCGGCAAGACGCTTCTCCATGCGCTGCTCGAAGTGACGACGGTGCCTGTAATATTTCTCGTTCTCGCTGAGCACTTTGCGGAGGCGCTTATTTTTTGGCTCGGCAACAAACCTGCGATGAGACTGGACGAGCAACTCTGACTGCTCAGCTGCCATGAGGACCTTATGATCGTCAGGGTCTCCGCCTCCACAAACAATCCAACCAAGCCGAGTTTTTTGGATGGAGGGCAAACCAGGAGACAGATGAATTTGCCCCACACAAAGCAGCACGTAAAATAATCCAGCTCCAATTAGCAAATCAACTGGCTGAGGCTGTTGAAAATGAGGATCCGCTAGCTCTACATTGTTGGAAAACGTTCCTGGGCCCATAACCTATTATAAATTTTACTTCTTTAGTTATTTAGGCCAGTAAATAAACGATATTTCTTGAAAATCAAACTCATGTTTATTAACTCTCTTCGACAGCTTTTTGGTTATATGTTTATGTTTTAATTCGATACAATCGATATGAATTTAAAAGTTATCGATATGATATTATGATATTATAAGCGCCCTCTTACTTGGCGGGTATTTTTGAATTTGAAACATTTATCTTTAACAGATTGTGCATAGGAAAATAAGTTGTAAATTTATTTTCCGGAAACAATTTGAGCTGCGCGGCTTAAAACATATAAACATAAACATAGGAAAATAAGTTGTAAATTTATTTTCCGGAAACAATTTGAGCTGCGCGGCTTAAAACATATAAACATAAACAAATTAATAAACATTATTCGGTTTGTGATTTGTGCGAAAAATATTAGCATCTGCTGACATACATACATACGCTGTTTGCAGAGTGCTACAATCGCTCATACATATATAACCCCGTTATATATAAGAGGCACAGTGGGTCGTAAGCTGACAATAAATAAACCAAATAAAATAAATTTTGTGTTGCAAAAATGAATCCGTTTTTCGATTGTGCCTCTCCGGGAAGGAAAGAATTCCTGAGCCAAAGTTCTGCTGTCCTTTTTGAGGATCTTTAAGGGTTGTTGCCCTCCTTAAAATCAGTGGAGACATTTCCGGAGGCAATGTTAAATGTGCGGCTCAGCGAATTGGAGGCAATCGTTGCGGATTTTAAGAGCTGTCCGAGATGGATGTTGCAGAACTCAGTAGCGATCTGCGCGTCATCTTTAACGATGCGGCGAGGGAGGCACGCTTCATCCTAGATTAGGAGATTATGAGGCGCTCCAGTTTGTTGCCGGCGACATCGACGCTGATCAATGCATCTTCTGCACCAATTTCGATGCATCGTTTGGCAGAACCTTTCAGACTTTGCCGTCACTGCCACTTCCCACTTTTAGTGGAGGTAAAGCGGAGTGGCTTGAATTTCGGTCACTGTTCTCGACCATAGTGGACATAAATCATTCATCAGTCGGGTCGAGAAGCTTCAACGGTTGCGGTCCTGGCTTCGTGAATCTGCCTTGGAGACTGTTCGATCGTTGAAGCTCACAGATAAAAATTATGACGTCGCATTGGAGCTGCTAAACAAAAGGTTTAGTAATCGCAGGCTCATTTTTCAAGCTCATGTTAATGAGATAATGAATCGGGCCGTAGAATCCGCATCGGCGACGAGGCTTCTCGAGCTTGCGGATAAATTTAATTCGAATATGCGAGCCCTGGCAAGAATGGGCAGCACGAAGCAGATTGCAAGCTGCATCATAATCCAAGTGCTGTTACAGAAGGTTGATGATGCCACGCAGTCTAAGTGGAAGGAAATGCAAGCTGACTCGGATTCCTTGGATTCCATTCCAACGTGGGAGTCCATCGCCAGTTGTCTTGGAAAAAAATGCCAGACTTTGGAGAGCATGGATTTGCCGACGACATCACATGCACCAAACTTTGCGGTAGGACGACGTAGACCCTATCATCCAGGTAACTCTGCATTTGTGATCACAAACTCTTCCGCATGCATGATCTGTGATGGCCATTCTCACGTGATAAACTCCTGTCCAAGGTTTTTAAGCTTGTCGCCTGAGTATCGTTTAGGCGAAGTTAGGCTATTAGATTTATGCCGTAAGTGCCTTGGATCTGGGCACCTATCACGGCATTGCAATGCGTCAATCTGCCGTGCGTGTGGACGCAGGCATCATAATTTATTTCTAGGCAATATTAAGCTTCACAATAGCAATAAATATAATATTTCCGAAGAAATGATCAACTTGTATACTTGGCATCTTAATCTTACCATAAAGTATCTTACAAAATCCGACTTTGGAAGTTACAGCTGTTCAAGTGTCAATGCCTTAGGGAAAAGTGAAACACGCATTAGATTACAAGGTAAAAAAAAAAGTTTATAATCGTACTATGTTAATTATTAATTATACTCCATCTAATATATAAAATTCTCGTGTCACAGTTTTCGTTACCATACTCCTCCGAAACGGCTTGACCGATTTTGATGAAATTTTTTGTGCTTATCCGGTATCTATGAGAATCGGCCAACATCTATTTTTCATCCCCCTAAATGTTAGGGGTAGTCCACCCCTAAATTTTTTATTTTTTAGACAAACAGAGAGACAGAGAGACAGAGAGACAGAGACAGAGTATTGGGTGATTGACGGTTTGTTGTGTTCTGAGTTGTGGCGTTTGCAAGTACTTTGGCATAGGTGTTCCTCAATTGAGATCCGTGTCGTTCGAAATAAATACGTTGGGCAGTTTTGTGATAAACTTTTTGTGTGGTTTTAATAGCTGTTATTTCTTGGTTTTTTTATGAAAGTGGGGCATTTGCGGTCGATTGGCTGTGCTGATAGTCAAGTTCTGTAGTAGAGGTAGTGGGATATACTCTCGTATACGCACTGTTTCGTAACCAATTCGTAATATTTCGGGGAGCTTGTGTATATTAAATGTAATAATGATCAATCCTGTTTCAACTAGAGTGGTGTTGGTGCTATCAGAGTTAGTGTTGGGGTTTTGCCGTTTCATTATTTCTTTCACTTCGCTTACTTTTTGTGTTTTTAAGTCTTGCAGAATAGTGCCTTCGTCAATATATCTAAGGTCGTTACAATAAATAACTCCGTTAGAAAAGTTAAGTGTTTTATGTTCGCTTATTGTTACTTCCAGTAGTAGCTTTAAGTAGCTTTCTGGCTTGCAATTCATTTTTAGTTTTTATTAATAATGTTCCGTCTCTAATTTTTTTGCATCCGTCAACTTCTTCTCCACAGGCAAAGTCCACGGCTTTTTTAATTATGAACGGTGATATTTTTTGAAACGAGCCGTTGTCCTTTCTTTTGATTACAATAAATTTTGGGTTGCCTAATTGGGAATGTTACGATTTTGAGGTAATTTTGAAAATATCAGGTGGGTCCGTCATGATTGGATGAAGGGCTTGAGCCCGTATTAAAGGTTTTCGTGTGTTTGGTGTTGTTGGGTTTTTACTTTCTTTTGTGGTTAATATTTGTTTGTTCAATTTAGCTGATAATTTTTTATAATAATATAAAAATTGTTAGACTTCATTTTGAATCTCATTCTAGAAATTCCGGTAAGATTTTTACAGCTCTTTCCTAATGAAGGCAGTTTGTCCCTCTGCTTGTCTGATTGCATTATTGGTTTCTTGTCAATACTAAAATAAGGGGAGATGTTTGTTACTAAAATATGATATAAAAAATTAAAAAATTTGGTAATTAAAAAAATGTATAACTTCTAAACCAATAAAGCTATCTATACGTGCTTTACTCTATTGAAAAGGGTTTACAAATATCTATTTCATTTTCCGTAAGTTCAATTGTCTAAATAGGAGAGAAAAAAAATTAGTGGACCAATAGTGGAAAAAGTATGGACCATTTAAGCTATATATATATATATGATCATCATCACCTCTTAAGTCGATATAAGCATGTCCGTCTATCAGTCTGTCTGTCCGTCTGTATGTCTGCCTGTATTTCTGTTGGAATAATCGGTCCAAAATCCAATATCTTTATACCCTTGCAGAGAGTGTTATAGTTTTGCTCAAAAATGGGCAACGCAGTGAAGGAGACATCTCCGACCCTATAAAGTATATTTATTCTTGTTGAGGATCACCTCTTAAGTCGATATAAGACTTTATTTTTGCCTTTTTTTACTTTTTGTTCTACTTTTGTTCTTTGTTTTTTAACAAGAAAATATAATTAAAGGTATAAAAAATCGAATTTTCCCCGACGTGTATATTGAACCAACGAAATTTCGGTTTCAGAGTAAAACACTCAACCACTACGCAATACAATCGTTTCTCGTTGATCTGTTTTGCGAGTCAGACAGTTTCTTTGCCCAGAGCCTACTGCATACCGACCTTGCAGGGCTTATAGTCCCTTTAAAGGCTGTAACGCTACTAAAGCCTTACCTTCTGTTAAGTTTACAGGAAATTTTAGTTGCTAAATATCAACCAAGTTTATACTAGCGATGCGCTGCAATGACCAAAGCACGTCCCATCAGCGATGAAGTGAAAATTCAAAATTATTTTTTGTTTTTCTTTTTTCTTTCTTATCACTGTGGACGGCAATCCACGAGGTGGCGAACCGCTTGCCTTAGCGCCTGGATACAATATCACAGCGGACGGCAGTCCGCTAGGCGACGACACGCATGTCCTAGTTTGTAGCTACCGCGTGTAGAAACTATATATAGCCGAAGAATTAAAAATTTTCTGAGTGCATTCAATCTAAACGAGTGATATACCAAATTAAAGGATTAAAGATGAGAAATTAAGTTTAAGATGGATTACACCAAACATTTGCCCAAAGTAGTGTGGTTTGAGAGAAATGTTTTACATGTAAAACACTTTTGATTCCCCAAATTGGAGATAGTGAGGACATTGGTGTCACCAGACAATATAACAGAAAATATTTGTATATACACAGATTTTGCTCCAAAATACTCGTCGATTGGAACCTCAACCGACCCGACATTTTGTAAGAATTACCCAAATAAAAAGTTTGACAAGTTTTTCTCCGAAAAAAGTCCCGGCGGCAGTTAAGTAGCAGCTTATATAATTATTATATATTCCGGAACGTATATAGTTGTCCGATCATTTTGAGAATTTCACCAGCGAATCAATCGCAATTCTAATAAAAATATTGAAAACAGCCCCAAGCATCTTTAAAAATAGCAAGGTTGTGCCATTTCCGATCGTTCAGTTATAAGGAAGCTATAGGATATAGTTGGCTGATCCTTATGAAATTTGTCGGATCGGATAAGTTGTCCCAATCCTTCCAATCTTCTAACTTAAAAAACAAAGTTTTTCCAAAGTTATTCCGCATTTCCGTTCAATCATATAAAAAACATGTATTATATCTAAAATAAATACGTAACATTTTGGGGTAAAAAATGTTGAAATAATTTCTCCCTCTACCCACTATGACTTGCTGCTCCTGCTTTAGGTCAAATCCGGCCATGGTTTGACCCACGGCTCAACGCTCGATGCTGCGGAGCGATCCAGAGAGCCCGGCAGGTGGCCGATTGAATACACGAGAGCGGGCGACGCGAACATAAGTATAAAAGAAAGTGACGTCACGAACTCAATAAATTATTGCCGGCCAAACTTCTTTCCGGCGGCTGCTTGACCCGACATACTCCCCCCGTTGGAAGATGAGCTTTCAACAACTTCATGAAGGGGCAGCAGGTACCATTTGTTGATTGCCCGCCTTGTAAGTCCGGACGCCGTCCTCAGCAGTGCACCCGACACACTCAGTCGCCGTCGTCTTCATTTTCGATGCTACTGCAGCTGGGCGATGGCATCTCGGTAGCCATTTCGCTGCCAAAGTCCAAGAGCGGCTTCACATCCACACTGGGTAACATATGACCTATCACACTAGCCACCACTGTGCAGATCCCGGCAAGACGCTTCTCCATGCGCTGCTCGAAGTGACGACGGTGCCTGTAATATTTCTCGTTCTCGCTGAGCACTTTGCGGAGGCGCTTATTTTTTGGCTCGGCAACAAACCTGCGATGAGACTGGACGAGCAACTCTGACTGCTCAGCTGCCATGAGGACCTTATGATCGTCAGGGTCTCCGCCTCCACAAACAATCCAACCAAGCCGAGTTTTTTGGATGGAGGGCAAACCAGGAGACAGATGAATTTGCCCCACACAAAGCAGCACGTAAAATAATCCAGCTCCAATTAGCAAATCAACTGGCTGAGGCTGTTGAAAATGAGGATCCGCTAGCTCTACATTGTTGGAAAACGTTCCTGGGCCCATAACCTATTATAAATTTTACTTCTTTAGTTATTTAGGCCAGTAAATAAACGATATTTCTTGAAAATCAAACTCATGTTTATTAACTCTCTTCGACAGCTTTTTATACCCTTGCAGAGGGTATTATAATTTTGGTCAAAAGTGTGCAACGCAGTGAAGGAGACATCTCCGACCCTATAAAGTATATATATTCTTGATCAGGATCACCTCCTGAGTCGATATGAGCATGTCCGTCTGTCCGTCTGTCCGTCTGTCTGTCGGTTTCTACGCAAACTAGTCTCTCAGTTTTAGAGCTATCGAGTTGAAACTTTGCACACATCCTTCTTTTTCTTGCAGGTAGTACATAAGTCGGAACGGCCGGGATCGGTCGTCTATATCCTATAGCTGCCATATAACTGATTGATCGGAAATGCCATAACTTTGTTGTTTTTTAAGTTTGAGGATTGGGACTTTCCACACATGTTATATTTGACCAAAATATCTTGTGTACAAAATTTCATAAGGATCGGCCGACTATATCCTATAGCTGTCATACAACGATCGGAATTGGCATAACTTTGGTGTTTTTTAAGTTAGAAAGATGGGACTTGGTACAGATTCTATTTTGGACAAATGAATCTGATTTGCCAAATTTCATAAGGATCGGCCGACTATATACGATCTGCTATATATCTAATAATATAAAATGCGTGGCGCCACCTATCGGACTGCGGCTGAACTGCAAGGGTATATCAACTTCGGCTCCGCCCGAAGTTAGCTTTCCTTTCTTGTTGGTTATATGTTTATGATTTAATTCGATACAATCGATATGAATTTAAAAGTTATCGATATGATATTATAAGCGCCCTCTTACTTGGCGGGTATTTTTGAATTTGAAATATTTATCTTTAACAGATTGTGCATAGGAAAATAAGTTGTAAATTTATTTTCCGGTAACAATTTGAGCAGCGCGGCTTAAAACATATAAACATAAACAAATTAATAAACATTATTCGGTTTGTGATTTGTGCGAAAAATATTAGCATCTGCTGACATACATACATACGCTGTTTGCAGAGTGCTACAATCGCTCATACATATATAACCCCGTTATATATAAGAGGCACAGTGGGTCGTAAGCTGACAATAAATAAACCAAATAAAATAAATTTTGTGTTGCAAAAATGAATCCGTTTTTCGATTGTGCCTCTCCGGGAAGGAAAGAATTCCTGAGCCAAAGTTCTGCTGTCCTTTTTGAGGATCTTTAAGGGTTGTTGCCCTCCTTAAAATCAGTGGAGACATTTCCGGAGGCAATGTTAAATGTGCGGCTCAGCGAATTGGAGGCAATCGTTGCGGATTTTAAGAGCTGTCCGAGATGGATGTTGCAGAACTCAGTAGCGATCTGCGCGTCATCTTTAACGATGCGGCGAGGGAGGCACGCTTCATCCTAGATTAGGAGATTATGAGGCGCTCCAGTTTGTTGCCGGCGACTTCGACGCTGATCAACGCATCTTCTGCACCAATTTCGATGCATCGTTTGGCAGAACCTTTCAGACTTTGCCGTCACTGCCACTTCCCACTTTTAGTGGAGGTAAAGCGGAGTGACTTGAATTTCGGTCACTGTTCTCGACCATAGTGGACATAAATCATTCATCAGTCGTGTCGAGAAGCTTCAACGGTTGCGGTCCTGGCTTCGTGAATCTGCCTTGGAGACTGTTCGATCGTTGAAGCTCACAGATAAAAATTATGACGTCGCATTGGAGCTGCTAAACAAAAGGTTTAGTAATCGCAGGCTCATTTTTCAAGCTCATGTTAATGAGATAATGAATCGGGCCGTAGAATCCGCATCGGCGACGAGGCTTCTCGAGCTTGCGGATAAATTTAATTCGAATATGCGAGCCCTGGCAAGAATGGGCAGCACGAAGCAGATTGCAAGCTGCATCATAATCCAAGTGCTGTTACAGAAGGTTGATGATGCCACGCAGTCTAAGTGGAAGGAAATGCAAGCTGACTCGGATTCCTTGGATTCCATTCCAACGTGGGAGTCCATCGCCAGTTGTCTTGGAAAAAAATGCCAGACTTTGGAGAGCATGGATTTGCCGACGACATCACATGCACCAAACTTTGCGGTAGGACGACGTAGACCCTATCATCCAGGTAACTCTGCATTTGTGATCACAAACTCTTCCGCATGCATGATCTGTGATGGCCATTCTCACGTGATAAACTCCTGTCCAAGGTTTTTAAGCTTGTCGCCTGAGTATCGTTTAGGCGAAGTTAGGCTATTAGATTTATGCCGTAAGTGCCTTGGATCTGGGCACCTATCACGGCATTGCAATGCGTCAAGCTGCCGTGCGTGTGGACGCAGGCATCATAATCTGCTGCATTTTGGCGGCAATTCGCCAGCTCAAGACCAAAACACCTCCCCTGCGGTACCCACATCTAGCGACGCTGTTTCTGGTTCAGCGTCCGCCGCCGTCAATTCTCTCGTCGCTAAGGATCGGTTTGGTGATGTTGTGTTGCTAGCCACTGCCAATATTCTGGTTAGGAACCGCTCCGGAGCGGTGCCCTGCCGAGCGCTGCTCGATTCTGGCTGGCAGGTGCATCTAGTCACTTCAAGGCTGGCGGACCAGCTGCAGCTGCGGAAGATAAGGTCTCCGGTGACTGTATCCGGTAAAGGAGGCGCAGGCTTCTCTACAGATGGGTTTTCTGTGCAAGTCAGCTTGCAATCCCAATGCTCTGACCACTTTGCGCAGTTAACTGCGATCGCAGCCTCCAACATCACGGACCTTCAGCCCAATTTTAAATTGGACGTCAGCTTTTGGAAAATTTCCAACAATGTAGAGCTAACGGATCCTCATTTTCAACAGCCTCAGCCAGTTGATTTGCTAATTGGAGCTGGACGTCAGCTTTTGGAAAATTTCCAACAATGTAGAGCTAGCGGATCCTCATTTTCAACAGCCTCAGCCAGTTGACTTTAAAGTAAAACTTTAAAGTAAAAGAAAAAAAGTAAATTTTGCTCGATTACGATGGATTTGGCGAAGCACGCCATGAAGCTCTCAGGCGCGACCGATTGGCCGATTTGGAAAAGGAAAATAAGGGACCTGATAGATTATTACGACGGCGCTCTCGATGCATTGGACGGAAAGATCGTCAAACCGGATCCATTGCCAGAAGGTGCCTCAACAGCAGATGAAAAGAAGCACAAGGAGAAGTTTGAGAATCCGAGTTGGATCAGAGCAGCTGGAAATGAAACCTTGTCAGCTTTGGGCCAGGGCACAATCAAAGTCAAAACGGTTGTCAATGGAAAAATTCTTTTTCTTTCTTTAAAAAATATATGGTTTATTCCCAATATAACGAAGACAATAATCCAAGTAGTCGTTTCGAGTCGTCAGCAACCGAGTGCACCCTCAAAATAAACGACAAGATTGTCCTCGTTGGAGCCAGAGAAGTTGGAGGAACACTCTACAGAGCAGCGATCTAGCCCATACTTCCAGAACGAAACGTCGATGTCAACGTCGCAACTTCAGGAACTTTAATTTTCCAACTCTACCACGAGAGATGGGGACATCAGGACACGAACTACTCAAGGACATGCTCAATAGAGAAATGGGCATTCAAGTCAAGCTTGAGAGTAGATTTTGCGAGCCTTGCATCCTTGGAAAGGCGCATCGATTGCCATTTGGAACGAGGAAACCAGCGACGAAGCCAGGAGAATTTATGTCAGGCGATGTTTGCGGGAAGGAAAAAGGAAGAAGATGGACGAAAAAGCTGAAAAGGGGTACCTGGTGGGTTACGACGGCGATGAGAGGTATCGTATTGACTATCCAGAGAAGCACAAAGTAGTCGTGTCGAGGGATGTAAAATTTCAAGAGAATTTCAGCAACTGTGAACCAGGCGTCAACCTACCTTTCCAAGATTTTGGATCCAAGGACGTCGTAGAAGACAAGGAAGAAGAAGGCGTGAACTTGCACCAGAGCGAGGACGAAGACAAGGAAGAAGAAGACGTGACTTTGCACAAGAGCGAGGACGAAGACACACTCCAGGAGCAAGACTTGAAAGAAGACACAGCCGAAACAGGAAGCGAAGACAATTACGAAACAGGAGTAGAAACAAGCTTTGACGAAGAAAACAACAAGAGAAAAATACAATCAATGCGGTTGAGGGATCGTTCGAAGTTGAAGAGACCGGAGCATCTAGATGACTACGTAGCAGCAGCCGAGAATTTTGTGCTGGAGAGTCCAGATTCCTTCCATGAAGCCATCAACAGGAACGTCGAGTGGAAAAAGGCAATGGACAGGGAAATTGATTCCTTACATCAGAATGAAACATGGAACTTGACAAGACTCCCCAGAACGAGCACTTCCGTGCAAGTGGGTCTATCGAGTCAAAACCCACCCCGACGGAAGTATCGACAAATTCAAAGCTCGCTTGGTCATCAAAGGATTCGCACAGAGACGAGGGATTGATTACGACCAAACTTTTAGCTCTGTCGCAAGAATGGAAACAATCCGCTCAGTGTTGAGCGTTGCAGCCAAAAATGATATGTTTTTGTGCCAGTTTGACGTCTCAACAGCTTTTCTATACGGTGAATTGGACGACAAGGAAATTTACATGCAACAACCTGAGGGATACGAGCAAGGACAGGGGCTTTTGCAGATTGAAGAAGAGTTTCTACGGGCTTAAGCAAGGGCCGAGATGTTAGCAAGAACGCTTCGGAGGTTTCCTGCGGAAACACAATTTCAAAGTCAGCGAGGCAGATCCATGTCTCTACATCAGGGAAAGAAATGGCAAAAAGATTATGCTCGTTGTTTACGTAGATGACGGACTCGCCGCAGCAACAGATACGCAAGATTTGAAAGAATTTTTGGACGAGTTAAAATCAGAGTTCAAAATTGTCTCAAGCAAGGCTGAGTGCTTCTTGGGACTCGAAATCAAGAAACAAGAAAATGGACTAAAAATTAGTCAACAAGGATATGCCACAAGGATTTTGGAGCGATTCAGATTCTCGGATTGCAAAGCTGTTTCAACCCCACTTCTCAAGAATTTGGAAATTACGATAGCAGGGAAAGAATCAGAGACGACTGCGTTCCCTTATCGCCAAGCCATCGGAGCTCTCATGTCTCATGTTCAACTCTCATGTTGGAACTAGGCCTGACTTGGCTTTGAGCATCGGATTTCTTTCAAGAACGCTTGAAAATCCTACAAAAGAAAACATTGCACAAGTAAAGAGGGTTTTCCGTTACATTTCCGGCACAATCAACGTTGGGATAGCCTATCGGAAACAGAAGAAAGGAATCCTCAAATGCTACAGCGATGCTGACTTTCGTGGCTGCACGAAGACTGGGAGATCTTCATCAGGGATCATCATCATGTTTGCCTCAGGAGCAATTTCATGGTAAAGTCAAAGGCAGGCCATGGTGGCCATTACTACTACAGAGGCTGAGATCGTAGCAGCCAATGAAGCTGCAAGAGAAATAATTTGGCTTAAAAGATTGTTTCAGGAAATCGACAGATTGGACCGAGCCCCGATTTTCCAGGTCGATAATACTGGTGCCATGAGACTGACCCAAAACCCCGAATTCCATCGTAGGACCAAGCACATAGCCAACAAGCATTTCTTCATCAGAGAAAGAATTGCTGAGGGAGAATTTGGAATCGAAAAAATCCGGACTGAAGAACAACTCGCAGATATGATGACAAAGCCTATCCTCAATACTCGTCTCCGGATTCTTTGCTACAAGATTGGACTCTTCTGAAGGAGAAAAACACCATTTATTTTGCTTTATATAGAGTCATAAAAATTTTCAAGTTTGTCAATTGAATTGTTATTTTTGAAATCTCACAAGGGAAAGTGTTAAAGATAAATGTTTCAAATTCAAAAATACCCGCCAAGTAAGAGGGCGCTTATAATATCATAATATCATATCGATAACTTTTAAATTCATATCGATTGTATCGAATTAAAACATAAACATATAACCAAAAAGCTGTCGAAGAGAGTTAATAAACATGAGTTTGATTTTCAAGATATATCGTTTATTTACTGGCCTAATTAAGTGTCGCGGATCGATTATCGATAGTTAGTATTTAAGTAGAATTTTGTTATTGTGCACTCAAGACGAGATTGGGCACACTAGGATTGAAATAATGGCGGGTGTGGTGAATTTGTCGTTGTTGTCATAGAGTGTGGGAGGTTAAACTGCGGTAAGCTTTTGTAATTTTATTATTCTTCTTACCCTAACATGTAATCCCCATAGAATAAAACATACGTTGTACGCATACACATTGGCTTGTGTTTTGGAAGCGGGTTGCCCCATCGCCGCCGTACATTTGTTTAAGGCATCTCCCACACGAGAGACGACAGAAGCTTTTATTCGCAGTCAGGCGACTGGCGACATTGTTTTGGAATAACACCCTGGTGAGAGGATCGATATTGCCTGGACGACATGATGCACCATTCGCCCAGAAGGAGTCCCCGACTAAACGAGGGACAGAATATCGCAACGCAAGTAGATGGCAGCGCTTCGGCCCAGCAACCTAGTGTAGGGGCGTCGCAAGCCGGCGGCCGAGGCAGTGAAGCCCCGGCGTCATCAGGGCAGCTGGCAGCATCTGGAGCCACCAGGAAACCGAAGGTGGCCGACCTGATGGATAGGATTGCCGAGCTACCCCGTTATGTCAAGTGAGGTTGGGGTAGGTCAGCCGCCATTTGCAATCGGCCTGACCGTACCCAACGCAACAAGTGTGTATCATGCTGCGTCAGAGAGACCGCCATCCTGGAGCGGATGTCAAACGGTACCGTGTTCGCAGAACTGTACCACGAGGATTAATCACGCATCGCCATTTGGCGCTACCGGCACTACTGTTCCAGCGCATGGTTTCGGGCTGCAGAATGAAGTGGCCGGCGAAACATCGGTACGTGCGCCTTCTCCTGGAGACGGTGCTTGGCCGACGAGCATTGGAGGAACTGCACGTTGGGCGCCACGAAAGCTTCCTGATCTGCCTACGTTCGGAGGGAAGCCAGAGGATTGGCCCATTTTCTACTGCGCGTTTACGGAGACGACGCAAGCGTATGGTTGTACGGACTTGGAGAACAACCAAAGGCTACTGAAGGCGTTAAAGGTGAAGTCATTGTTGATTCACCCCAGCAATGCGAATGCAGCTGTGGAGCAGCTGCGATTCAGATACGGCCGACCGGAGCAACTAATACGCAGCCAGCTCAACAGCATTCGAGATGTGCCTGCAATTACGGAGCACAACCTGGGAAAGCTCTTCGCATTCGCCACCCATGTCAGCAACCTCAAGGCTTTCCTACAGTCAGCGAAGGCGGAGCAGCACCTGGGTAACCCTATGCTGATGGAAGAACTTGTGGCCAAGCTCCCAATAAGCAAACGTGTGGACTGGGCAAGGCACGCTGCAACTATTCAGCCCTATCCGACGATTGTGGACTTCAGTTCGTGGTTGATGGAACTAGCCAACGTGGTCTGCGTGGTGGCGGACATTGATGGAAGGGAGCCAAAGCGTCGATTGCTTCATGCCAGCGTCGACCGAGAGCAGGACGAGCAATAGGAGAGCTGCCGCAGGAATTCTCCAATTTGTGATGGCCTTGGACAACATGCAGTTCGGGACTGCCAACGATTCATTGGAGCCACACCTACAGAGAGGTGGAGACTCGCAAGAAGACATCGCCTATGCTTCATGTGCTTGCAAAGCGGGCATATGACTGGATCCTGCGCTGCGTCAGAAGAGTGCCCCGTGAATGCATGCAGGAGGAAGCATCACCGTCTTCTTCATGAGGCAAACAATGAAGGCTTCAGGAGACCGCCACAGCGAGGCGGCAATTGGAGAGGCTACAACCGGCAGGCAGCCGGACCGAGGGAAGGCGTCCAAGTGAACGAAGGAGCAGCCTCATCCGTGGATGCCTCTGCGACACCGGAGAGAAATTTGAGCTGTGTCGACGAGGACCGAGAACGACTTCTGTTCCGTGTATTGCCGGTGACGCTATACGGAGGTGGGAAGCAGGTGGATACGTACGCTCTTCTGGATGACGGTTCTTCGGTGACGATGGTCGACAACGAGCTGGTTGCAGAGCTAGGCGTACAAAGAGTACGTCGTCAGCTGAACGTTCAATGGTTCGGAGGCAGGGCCACAAGAGAGCCTACTAACGTTGTACGTCTGGAGATCAGTGGAGCAGGCAAGTCCTCCCAACATGTGCTGAGAAACGTCTATGCCATTTTGAGCTTGAGTCTGCCGATGCAGAGCCTGCACAGAAGGGATGTTAGGAGCGTGAACAAGGATGCTCGACTTCCAATGAAGCCCTACGTAAATGCAGTGCCGAAGCTGCTTATTGGTTTGGACCATGGGCATCTAGGACTGCCATTGAAAACGAGACGGTTTGCGAGCGAGGGACCGTACGCGGCCGCAACCGAATTAGGATGGGTTGTTTTTGGGCCTGTAGAAGGACGACGAGACACGCCATCACCAAGGTCTTGTCTGCTAGCCACGTCGTTGGATGATAACGTGGAACGGATCGTCGAGGACTACATCGAGATCGAGAACTTCGGTGTGAAGGCGGCGCCAGCGGCCGCAGCCAGCGACGACGTGAGGGCTCAGAAGATCCTGGAGGACACAACGGTGCGAGTTGGCCGCCGATATCAGACGGGATTATTGTGGAAGACGGATAACATTGTGCTGCCACGTAGTTATGATATGGCGTACAATAGATTGGTCAACATAGAAAGGAAAATAAAGCGAGATGGGCAGTTCGCCCAAGAATATTCCCGGATTGTTAATGATTATGTCGACAAGGGATACACTCGGCGTCTGGAACGACAGGAGATCGATTCGGGAAGCGAAAGAACATGGTACTTGGCGCATTTTGGAGTGGAGAATCCCAACAAGCCAGGGAAGATCCGATTAGTATTCGACGCAGCGGCACGAGTTGGAAGAGTATCACTGAATTCTGCGCTGAGCAAGGGGCCGCAACACTATAAGGCCTTGGCATCTATCCTCTTCCATTTTAGGGAAGGTGCCGTCGGAGTCTGCAGCGACATAAAGGAGATGTTTCACCAGGTGCTGATCCGACCCGAGGATAGATGTGCGCAACGATTCCTGTGGAGAGATGGGAATGACCAACGGGACCCCGACGTCTACGAGATGTGCGTGATGACCTTTGGAGCAGCATGCTCACCGAGTGCGGCGCATCATGTGAAGACAGTGAATGCCAAGCGATTCCTGGATTCGAATCCCAGAGCAGTCAAGGCCATCGTGGACTACCACTACGTGGATGACTATGTGGACAGCTTCGCCACAGAAAGCGAAGCGATCGAAGTATCTAGCAGAGTGAAAAAGATACATGCAGAAGGCGGTTTTGAACTTTGCAAGTTCTCGTCCAGTTCGCCTACAGTGGAGAGGATGCTTGGACCCAGTGATCACGCCCAGAGTATTGGATGAGGTGAGGCCAAGCAAAAGATTTTGGGAATGCGGTGGCAGCCAGCCACGGACGACTTCAGGTTTCGAGTGAAGTACCACAAAGTCGCCCCCGTCGTGTCCGATGGGAAGAGAATTGCCACGGAAAGGGAATTCTTAAGTATGGTCATGTCAACGTTCGACCCCTTGGGATTCCTGTGTTGTCTAATGATAACAGCGAAGTTGTTGCTGCGAGAGGTCTGGAGGATGAAGATCTCATGGGATGAACCACTTCCGGCTGAGATGTACAACGCCTTTATGGACTGGCGTAAAGAGATGGAGAAAGTGGAACGTTTTCGGTGCCCACGTCACTACTTTGGATCCGGGCTGGTGAAGACTGTAAAGATGCAGGTATTTGTGGATGCGAGTCAGTCGGCATTCGCATCAGTGGTCTACTGGAGGATCACGTACGAGGACGGCGACGTGCAAGTGAGGTTCGTGTGCGCAAAGACGAAGTGTGCACCGATGCGAACGATGACGATTCCACGGTTGGAGCTGCAGGCAGCAGTTCTAGGAACGAGGTTGATGGACACAGTCAGACAGGACCATAGTGTGGCCATTGCAGAGACTGTGCTATGGACGGATTCGAAGACAGTGCTGCGTTGGGTTGGAAGCACACACAGGCGCTACAAGCAGTTCGTAGGGAACAGAGTAGCCGAGATTCTGGAGTCAACGAAGGTGGCTCAATGGAGATGGCTACCATCCGCCGACAACGTGGCAGATGAGGCAACTCGAGCGCAACTAAGCGAGGAGTTACGCTGGTTAAGAGGACCGGCATTCCTGAAGAGCCCAGCGGGTAGCTGGCCAGGAACTGCACCCACCGACGAAGCGGATGCAGAAGACGAAGAGGAGATGCCGAGTGAGTTTGTGCTTGTTGGAGCGAGTGACCCGTTCATATCACTGGAGAGATTCTCAAGCTATAGGCGATTGCTGAGGACTACGGCTTGGGTCCTAAGGTTCATACGTCGATGCCGTGGACAACGAGATGAGCTGGAGAACTACGGCCTCAATGTAGCTGAGTGTGAAGCAGCTGAGGACTTGTTATTCCGTAGAGCACAACGTGAGGCGTTCCCCGATGAGGTGCAGGCCGCAGAGAAGGACTTGGACGTCGCTAAAGGAAGCGACATATGTGGACTGGCGCCATACCTAGATGGCAATGGAATCCTGTGAGCGTATGGCAGGATCGATGCGGCGCTATGTATACCTTACAGCGCCAGGAGGCCAGTGATCCTCTCCCACCGGCATGGTCTCACGGAGATGATTGTGCGCGACGCCCATGTGAGGATGAAGCATCAAAACGTGGATGCTACGATGGCGGAGATCCGGACCAGGTTCTGGATTACGAGAATGTGATCTCGGGATGCAGCGAGTGTAAGCTGCACAGAGCACGGCCGATGCCGCCGATTATGGGACCCCTGCCAGATGATCGTTTGAACGCCTGTGGCTGGCCGTTTAAGAGCACAGGCCTCGACTACTTTGGGCCGCTGCTAGTGACCGTTGCTCGGCACCAGGAGAAACGGTGGGTGGCCTTGTTTACGTGCCTGACGACCAGGGCGATTCATCTGGAACTGGCACATGACCTGTCGACTGATTCCTGCATACTTGCAATCAGGAATTTCATCTGCCGTCGAGGACCTGTACATAGACTGCGCAGCGACAATGGCAGGAACTTCGTTGGAGCAGACAGAGAGGCCAAGAGATTTGCGGAGATCTTCGAACCCGAGAGGATCCAGTCGGAGCTGTGAAGCAAGGGAATTGAGTGGATCTTCAACTGCCCAGCGAACCCATCAGAGGGTGGAGTCTGGGAGCGAATGGTGCAGTGCGTGAAGAGGGTGCTACGTCACACAGTGAAGGAAGTGGCGCCGAAGGAGCACGTCCTGGAGAGTTTCCTAATAGAGGCGGAGAACGTCGTTAATTCTCGTCCACTTACCCATTTGCCAGTGAGTGCGGACCAGGAAGCCCCTCTTACGCCCAATGATCTCCTCATGGGAGCAGCTTGCCCACCGGATACCCCCGGCCTGGATGGAGGCCTCGTCAAGGAAGGAGCTACGCGGAAGCAGTGGCGCGTGGCAAGAATGTTGAGAGACCGATTCTGGAGGAGGTGGGTCTTGGAGTACCTACCCACGCTGAGAGAGAAGTGGTGCCGCAGAGAGAAGCCGCTTCAACGAGGAGACATCGTCTTCGTTTGCGATCCAGCCATTCCGCGTCGAGACTGGCGGAAAGGCGTCGTGGAGGAGACCTTTGCTGAAACGGATGGTGAGGTCAGACGAGCCCGCGTTAGGATCATGAATGGAGATCGGACCCGCTGGATAATGCGCCCCGCTTCAAAGTTGGCGATTTGAGCGAAGAAGTTCTTCACGGAGGTGGGGATGTCGCGGATCGATTATCGATAGTTAGTATTTAAGTAGAATTTTGTTATTGTGCACTCGTGAAGAGATTGGGCACACTAGGATTGAAATAATGGCGCGTGTGGTGAATTTGTCGTTGTTGTCATAGAGTGTGGGAGGTTAAACTGCGGTAAGCTTTTGTAATTTTATTATTCTTCTTACCCTAACATGTAATCCCCATAGAATAAAACATACGTTGTACGCATACACATTGGCTTGTGTTTTGGAAGCGGGTTGCCCCATCGCCGCCGTACATTTGTTTAAGGCATCTCCCACACGAGAGACGACAATAAGTAAAGAAGTAAAAGTTAAAATACAATCACGTCGGGGTTCACCAAATGTTCAGTTACCGAGCGTTTTCGGGAGCTATATTCAATGTTCTAAATATTGGCTTTGGTAAACCAAGCACAGTTCAATTTCATACAATTTATTTAAAATGTTTTGGCTTTATACAAAGTGATATATGTATAGATGCGACTGCGAGGGGGTGAAGACCGAATTAGAATACAAACGCGGGAGCGCGGCTCAACGCTTGATGCTGCGGAGCGATCGAGAGAGCCCGGGAGAGAGCGAGACAAACGCTAGTGCTTGACGGTAGATGCAGGTAGATGGCTGATCGAATGCACGGGATTTGTCGACGCGAACATAAGTATAAAAGAAAGTCATGTCACGAATTCAATAAATTATTGCCTGCCAAACTTTTTTCCGGCGGCTGCTTGACCCGACAAAGAATTACATCAAAATTTGGCATCAAACAACAAAGTTTGAGGTGAATTCGAGTCCTGGTTAAGCCAAATGATTCTAGTTTACTTTATAAGCCCTTTTTTTTTAGTTTATTTATTTAAATAAACTAAAAGCTAAAAAGAGATTGACACGTGGCTACACATAATTAATAGCTCCACTTATAGAACTTCTAGTTCTATATATACTCACTCATATAAAACTTATAGAACATCTTGAGTTAACGAATTTCGCCAGATATAAGCGATATAGCAAAAGTTTTGTCATCTCAAGGGCTAACTCCACATGCAATATAATCAAGAACAATTGAGCCAATTTTGAAAAAAAAATTGTTTCTTAAAAAAAATTCTAACTTAAAAAACACCAAAGTTATGCCAAAATAATGTGATTTGCCAAATTTCATAAGGATCGGCCGACTATCCTATAGCTGCCATATAACTGAACGATCGGAAATGGCACAACCTTAACTGCAAGGGTGTATCAATTTCGGCTCAGCCCGAAGAAAGCTTTCCTTTCCTTTCTTGTTTTTTTGTTTCCGTAAACTTAAGAATTTAGAAAAATTTTTATAATAAAAGGTGCTCACATTTTAGTAACAGACAATCTCAATTTTTGTTTATATTATTATAATTATAAAATCAATTATAGTTAAATAAATCAAACAGACAACCCGAAAAGGAACAACAAACCGGAACAGACAACTAAGCTTTTCCCAACTAAATGGTTTTTGGCCAATGTTTTGATAAAAATGTTCTTTGTAAAACAATACCCTTAGATTGGGGCATTTTTCGCAAAACTCGAAATAATTTTATTGAATTTATTATAGCCATGGCATTTTACAAATATGAGATTAAAAACTCCAATTTAATTGAAGAATATATTGTTTAACCACCTATAAGTAATTCCATAAAATTATTTTGAGTTTTTCCTTGAATCCAAAATTAAAACATGGTATGATCTAATGATTTCAATAAGAAAATAAAAATCTTCCATAGAAAAATATTTGGGGAAAAATCATAGAAGACCAAAATTTAATGTAGAAAATCCGAGATTTCAACTTTGGATGAGTATTCCAAAGATATGGTAACTGCTAGATAACATTTTTTTAATTTTAGTTGGTACACATACTTTTTTAAAAAATGATATGTACTAGAAACAATGATGGACTTCGCCATTACACGGCCCACATAATTCAATATATGGTAAAATTTGATCGATTTCTTCTCTTAGGTGTACCGCGGAAACTGTGGGTGATAGAACCTATGGTTCTTCTAGACTTCGGTTCAGGGGAGCTTAAAGGTTATAGAGCAGGTGAAATTATGGGTAGAGATTTTTTGCTGTTGGGCTGTGTAATTGATTTCCTTCATAACTGCCTTAAAGTCACAATTTGTACTACGGAATTGGTATTTTTTTTCAGAATTACGATTACAGCCAAAGACGACCACTATAGATCCTCATGTGTACACAACGGCTAAGCCACGTCGTAAACAGCAACCTAGTTACAACAAGGGATTGAACGAAGTGGTACGTGCTAAAGAAACTCATTTCTCAAATCAAATGCACCAAGAGAATGCCTTGTTCGTCGGTGGAATTGGTGTGTCTCAGCGTGCCAAAAGTGGAATTTCTGATGGAACTGTGGAAAGTGGAAATGTCATGATAAAAGAAGCAGAAGGTAAGTTATAATATAAAAACAGAAAGGACAGTTTTACCCGAGCTTCCCGACTAGATTACACTCGGTACTTATGTTTTCCACCCAAACTTTAATATTTATATCCCTCCTCATATGGTCCACTCCTATAAAAATGGTGCGATTTGGCTAAATATTATGCTGTAGTTATTATTAAGGCATTCGAATAATTTGACACTAAACTTGATCTGCGTATCATAGGAGTCTATAAGGTAAATCGGATAGCCGTATCTCTAAGCCAATATGGGAATCAGAACTTAAATTTTTTGAATTTTTTTTGCCAGATATAAGGTCTACGTGTTTATACAAGCAGACGGACAGGCGGGCATGGAATCGGCATCGAATCGGATATTTATGCTGATTAATAATGTATCCACTTTATGAATCGGAGATGATTCCTTGTCTTTGTTTCATACATTCACAAAAATACAATATACCCTTGTACTCTACGAGTACCGGTTATAAAAATCGCCAATTGATTGAACACTCATTTGACTTGGTCATCGAATCATTCATCATTTGAATCGTTCTCTTCCTAGTGAGCAGGAGTGTTTTTGTACAAAACATTTTTATTTTTTTCGTGTCGTGGTGTGCCATATTTGAATAAGCATTAAACGAATTTATTTATTTTAAAAGCCATCCCAATGCCATAAATATAGTTCGGCTTCATTTCTAAATTTCTAAGAAATCGTCTGAAATCGTCAAATAAGGTCCGAAAATGAGGCACAAAATATTATGTATTATATTTAGAGAATCAACAAATTCTGTGTTTAACTTTGATCAATATTAAAGGTTGTTATAATAATAGAAAGTTATTTAAAATTTTTAAATTACATGGGTAAGACGGCGGACCTAAGTTTTCTTACCAGTTTACTTTAACGCTGGAATAGCAGTCAAAGACATTGACAATAAGTTTAAGGTGTCGCGTCAGACTGTGCACTACTGGTTACCTCAAAGTCCAGATTTAAATATAATTGAAAACGTCTGGTATCTTATGAAACGCAAAAGAACAGTATCGTTGAATAAAACCAGAGAGAAGTCCATTACTGAGGTCACTTCTCTTTGGGAAGGGATATCCTCAGAGATCATCCAAAATTTAATAAAGTTATAGAAACCAACGGAAAAAAATTTATATTTTAAATACTTTTTTTTTTAAATATTTAAAATACTTTACCATATTTTAGTTTACTTACCTGATTTTTTTTTGTTTTTCTTGCACGTGCCGAATTTTTTATATGCAATTTTGTACACCTATATAGCATTTTTCGTCACCAAAATTGATATCAGATATTTTATATATTATTCGTCAAATTACGAAAAAAAGTAGTCGAAAATAAAATCAATAAACAAGTGGAAAAAGAAAAAAAAGCTGAGAAGAAAACCAACCCCAACAGCTTCTAAGACATTCCGGACAAAAATATATTTTTTCTCTACATGAAAAGTTGTAGAAATAGTAAAAAATAACATAAAAAAAAAGTTCTAATATAAAACTAATTGTATGCAAGATTTTAGATCTTGCATAAAATTAAAAAACAATCGAAGCAGTGAGAAAGGGAGCTGTAGCTGTAACAACCCTCGCCCCCCTCCGCGGGAATAATCCAAGTAAAGGGAGCTGTAGGGTAACCCTCGCCCCCCTCCGTGGGAATCAACAAGCTGAAGCGAAGGAAAGCCGTCGTTGTCAAAACGTTAACGCTTTAGAGTAAGAACAAGACTCCGATATGGCTACCGTACATAGCGAGGAATTGCTAACGTATACCATAGCCACAACGGACACCCCGGTTAACTGTTTCAGGAATCAAATAAAAATTGAAGAGAGTAATAGCTAATCCGTAGACACGTTCATTCTGTTTAAAAGCAAAGCTAGAAACATGATAAAAAAAAATGACCGCGGTAACCTCATGAATTCCTTGCAAGAGGTGGTTATTGCCGAAGTGGTAAACGCAATATATTGCTCCCTACCAATCCTGGCATTTATTCAACACAAACTCGTGGAGCTATTCCCGAACACTACGTTTAGACATTAAAAATGCTTTGTACAGGACATAACAGACGGAACCGAACGGAAAGAGATCATGGTAACCGAACACAATAGAGCGCATCGAGCAGCCCAGGAAAATGTGAAACAAGTCCTAAGGGACTATTTTTTTCCAAAAATGTTTCGGCTGGCAACAGATGTAGCATCAAACTGCAAAATCTGTTCCATGACAAAGTACAAACGCCACCCCTCCAAACAGGCAGAAGCACAAACACCTATACCTACTTCTGTGGGGGAAATCCTCCACATTGACATTTTTTCCAGAGACGGAACTCTTTTCCTTACGTGTGTGGACAAATTCTCGAAATTCGCCACAGTACAGGTGATCACGACAAGGGTTATTGTGGATGTAAAAACTCCAATAATGCAAATAGCGAATTTTTTTCCAAAAGCAAAGACGATCTACTGCGATATCGAGAAATCCTTAAATTCCGACACCATAAAATCCATTCTCCTGAACAACTATAACATTACCGTTTCTAACGCCCCACCTCTACACAGCACCTCAAACGGCCAAGTAGAGAGATTTCATAGCACCCTGGCTAAAAAAGCACGATGTTTGAAGCTAGAGAACAATCTAATTGACACCACCGAGATAATTCTTCTTGCAACTAATAAATATAATAAATCCATTCACTCGGTGACTAACGAAAAACCCATAGACATTTTACATCCAAAATCCGCAGAATTCGAGGCAGAAATAAGCAAAAAAATTCAACAAGCTCAGGAGAAAACCCTCGAACACGTAAACAAAGATAGGACTCATAAAACTTACCAAGTGGGCGATAAGGTTTTCCTGAAAGCAAAAAAGCGCCTGGGGAATAAGCTTACACCACTGTGCTCAGAAGAGGTTATTGATGCAGACCTGGGGACCACGGTCCTTATTAAAGGGAGGGTGGTCCACAAGGACAATCTACGGTAATCGTCCTCACAAGATTTTGACCTACCCCTTTGTTTCTTTATTCTTTCTAGGTTACAGAAATATTTTTTAATTTTCTTACTAACGGCTATTAAGACGGACGCGACATTAAAACTAAACGATTACACGAACGCGGACTATATCCCGATAGAAGACAATGACATTGTAATCTGGGAGAATTACGGATACCTACAGCACGCAACGAACATGACGACCTACGAGGACTACGCAGACCAGACCGAAGCAATGACGAAGTCATTCATAGACGACCACAGAACACCAGTTATAGCAACGGACCTTAGACATATTCGCAAGTTGGTGACCACCCTTAAGTTCCACAACAGGGCTACTAGAAGTATCAATCTAATTTGTACGGCTCTCAAGGTTATTGCAGGTACGCCTGACTTTAATGATTGGGAGCAGGTAAGATTTAATCAGGACCGGTTAATGAGAGCAGACGAAGGTCAAACAGAATTAAATATAAAATTTCAAGAACGTCTAAATGAGCTCGCTAACGCAATGAATAAGATTAAAAAATACGAAACAAATAAAGAAACACACTTGTTAGAAATCATTTTAGCAATGAATGGAATCATCATTACAGACCTAGAAAACATCCTTAAGGGCCTAACCCTAGCAAAATTAAATATTGTAACGAGAGGGTCCTCGGGACGACGACCATTTAAAGGAGGGAGGAGTTAAAATGCGCAGGCAGAATTTAGGAAAAGTGCCAAATTGTACACCGGATCCGGTGGCCCGCACGCGTAACGAAAGAGGTGCTGACTACGCATTCCAAGGGCAACTGTCCGCGGGCCAGACCCGGGCTCTCAAGGTTATTGCAGGTACGCCTGACTTTAATGATTGGGAGCAGGTAAGATTTAATCAGGACCGGTTAATGAGAGCAGACGAAGGTCAAACAGAATTAAATATAAAATTTTCACCACATCGGGGCCCTCAGAGAAAGACTGTCTTCGGGATTCCGTCTCAACATTTGCCTTATTCTACTCGCTGCCCTTTCACTATGCGCCAAATATCACCTGAAGGCCAATCGCCGCAGGAAATCGAGGGCCGACGACGATGTAGAACGAGTGGGTCCTCGGGACGATAACAATTTAAAGGAGGGAGGAGTTAACATACGCAGGCAAATTTAGAAAAAGTGCCAAATTGCACACCTGATCCGTACAGCACAGGTATTATTATACAGGTAGTATTTTAATTCAGTCTTAAATAGAACTCCGCAGCCTTAGCTCGCGTTTTATTTTATTCTTTGTCAGTAACACTAACCCTAACGGGCTTGTGTGAAACAAATGATTAATAAATTAAATATTCTAAAACCCACACAACAATAACTAATATTATTAACTTATATATGTATAGATCTTCAATTATTTCAAAAAGAACACATCATATATATAATTTAATATTAACGTAATCTCTGGACAGGCGAGTCACACAGTTAGCAATACTTTCAATGTAAGGATAAACACCAAAACTCTTTTTTTTTATTGCATAAATTTTGACATGAAATAAAGTGGAATAATCAAAAAACCTTTCCAAAGATGTAAAGAATGTTTCGATAGCTTAACAATTTTAATTTTCTAAGGTTTTGGAATTAGGCTTAAAAATTATAATTAACAAGAAAAGAAAACTAACTTCGGGCGGAGCCGAAGTTTATATACCCTTGCAGTTCAGTCGCAGTCCGCTAGGTGGCGCCACGCATCTTATATTATTAGATACAAAGTTATGCCAATTTCGAGCGTTCTATGACAGCTATAGGATATAGTCGGCCGATCCTTATGAAATTTTGTACACAAGATATTTTGGTAAAAAAAATACAAAAATAATACGTGTGGAAAGTCCCAACCCTCCAACTTAAAAAACACCAAAGTTATGGCATTTCCGATCAATCAGTTATATGGCAGCTATAGGATATATTCGACCGATCCCGGCCGTTCCGACTTATAAACTGCCTGCAAAGGAAAGAAGGGTGGGTGCAAAGTTTCAACTCGAAAGCTTTAAAACTTAGAGACTAGTTTGCGTAGAAACTGACAGACGGACAGACGGACATGCTCATATCGACTCAGGAGGTGATCCTGATCAAGAATATATAGGATCGGAGATGTCTCCTTCACTGCGTTGCACACTTTTGACCAAAATTATAATACCCTCTGCAAGGGTATAAAAATATTCCCCATCGAATATACACATATGTATGTACGTAACAGCAAGCTTAACAGGTGGCTGCACAAATTTGCTAGCTGCACTTATAGGACTATATGACGACCTGCATGCCTTGGCGTTCGTGAGGAGACCCTATATATAGCCGAAGAATTAAAAATATGCATCCAACATTTTCCAAAAGTCGTTTGGTTTGGGAGAAATTAGGATCAAAGAAAAAAAATGTTGAATCACTAAATTGGGGCTGGTGGAGACATTTATATATTCCCATTCTACTTCTAAATACGCATCGAATACGTGGTATTACCCACCCGATCCGACATTTCCTTCAGAAGTTATTCAAGAAATTTTTATATTTTTTCCCAAATGAAGCCAGTTTGTGCCTCTGTTTGTCTGGTTGTCTGATTGCACTATTTTTTTCTTGGCAATCCTAAAAAAAATTGGAGATGTTTATTACTATCATATAAGCAACTAATTTTCTTAAACTTTTTGAAATGTAAATAACTTTTAAGCTTGCGTTAAAAAATTAAAAAAACTTTTTTAATTAAAAAATTCATAATTGCATAATTTAGGAAGATATTAAAACATAGATATTATGTTTTATGTTTTTTAAATATCTATGTTCAGTTACCGAGCGTTTTCGGGAGATTTATTTAATGTCCCAAATCTAGGCTTTAATAAAAAACGAGGACCTTTAGATTTCTATGTATTTAAATGGTTTATATATAAAACATATGACATATGTATGTAACTGCGTAGGGTTGGCGACCGAATTAGAATAAGAAACGCGGAAGCGCGGCTCAACGCTTGATGCTGCGGAGCCACCGAGAGATACCGCGAGAGAGCAAGACGACGCGAATAGAGACATAAAGATAAAAGGAAAGATAAACAAATTCAATAAATTATTTCCGACCAAACTTTCCGGCGGCTGCTTGACCCGACATTCTCCCTCCGTTGGAAGATGAGCTTTCAACAGCATCATGAAGGGGCAGCAGGCACAAATTGTTGACTGTCCGCTTTGTAGCTCCGGACACACTCCGTCATCATCGACTTCATCCTCGATATCACTGGGCAGCTGGGCGATGGCATCTCGGTAGCCATTTCGCTGCCAAAATACAAGAGCGGCTTCACATCCACACTGTGTAACATGTGACCTATGACACTAGCCACCACTGTGCAGACCCCGGCCAGCCGCTTCTCCATGCGCTGCTGGAAGTGACGACAGTGTCTGCAAGACTTTTCCTTCTTACTGAGCCCCTTGCTTTCTTCTTTGGCTTGGAAAAACAACTGCGATTCGACTCCACCTTCACCGACTCCGTCTGAGGCAGGACGTGCTACTCTGCCTGCTCAGCTGCCAAGAGGACCTTACCATTGTCCGAGCCAACCAAGCCGAGTTTTTTGGATTGAGGGCAAACCAGAAGACGAACGAATTTGCCCCACACAAAGCAGCTGGTAAAATAATACTGGTTAATATCAGGATCCGCTAGCTCTTCTGTTCGTGCGTAGAGCGTTGTGCGGCCACTACGTCGAATTTGATCTCGCGGGCATAACGGTAGGTCCCGGAGTCGTAGTCAAAGAACGTATAAAAGTTTTGACTAAATGTACCTGGATTCTGCAAATGACTGATCGGGCTGACCCGGCGCTTGTCCCATAACGGATTCCGTTATGGATTATCTAAGCCAATTAATCAAACAATACCTGCCATATAACTGAACGGTCGGAATGGAACAACATTGCTATTTTTAAAGATTTTTGGGGCTGTTTCCAATATGTTTATTAGAAAATTTATTTGATGGTGAGATTCTCATAAGGATCGGACAACTATATACGATCCGATATAAATAATAATAATATAAACTGCTGCTTAACTGCAAGGGTATATCAACTTCGCTAGAAGTAAGCTTTTCTTTCTTGTTATACCCTTTCAGATTATAATTTTGGTCAAAAGTGTGCAACGCGGTGAAGGAGACATCTCCGACCCTATAAAGTATATATATTCTTGATCAGGATCACCTCCTGAGTCGATATAAGCATGTTCGCCTGTCCGTCTGTCCGTCTGTCCGTTTTTACGCAAACTAGTCTTTCAGTTTTAAAACTATCGACTTTGCGCTTGTCCTTCTTTTGTTTGCAGGGATCGGCCGGGATAGGTCGACCATATCTTATAGCTGCCATATAACTGATTGATCGAAAATGCCATAACTTTGACGTTTTTTAAGTTAGAGAGTTATATTTGTTATATATAACTCTATAATAGTTATATTTGTTATATAGAGAGTTATACATGTTATATTTGGCCAATATCGTATCTACAAAATTGCATAAGGATCGGCCGACTATATCTTAATGCTGTCATAGAAATTTCTTGTTTTTTTTTGATAATTTATTATATAGTGAAACTTTCAAAGTGATCGACCTCTCATCTTTTTATTTGTTTAAATAATTTGGTTTCCCACAACTGTAAAACAATTTTGGATTTTTACTAGAATTTTGGGCAAATTCCAAAACCTTTGTAAATTAAAAAATACGTATAACTTCAGGACCACTGAAGCTATCGAAATATTCTTTACATCTTTGGAGAGATTTCTAATTATTTCACTTTCTTTCATGTCAAAATTCATAGAGTAACTAACAAGAGTTTTGGTGTTTATTCTATCATTTAAATAATTGATAACTGTGTGAATCGCATGCCTAGAGGTTACTTTAATATTCTGTATATTATGTGTTATGTGTGGTGTTATGTGTGTCATGTCAAAATCCATAGAGTAAATAACAAGAGTTCTGGTGTGTATCCTTACAATTAAAGTATTGCTAACTGTGTGAATCGCCTGCCCAGAGGATACTTCTATATATGTATATATATTCTACATATTATGTGTTCTATTTTAATTAATTTAACATCTATATATACAAACAAACAACTTATATCATATAAGAAAAACCTTTTGACGAGGTAAAATACCGGTGACAAACTTCCATGCGAAAGCCAAAAACATCCGATATCAATTTTTGTGCCGAAAATATGCTATATAGGTGTTCAAAATTGCATAAAAAAATATTCATGTAATTTTTATATGCAATATAAATATGATCGAATGAGAAAATTATTTTTTTTTTCTAAATAAAAAGTTTGTTTTCAGTGTATTTTTTCTTGTCTACTATTAAGACGTTTTGTATTAAAGAAAGATGTAAGTTTTTTCAACGGTATAAAGCTCGATTTAATATCTTTCTTGATTATAAAGTTATGAATTTTTTAATTGACAAAGTTTTTTTAATTTTTTAACGAAAGCTCAAGGTATTTCAAAAAGTTGTAGGACAAAAGTTGCCCATATGATAGTAACAAACATCTCTATTTTTTCAGGATTGCCAAGAAAATAGTAGTGCAAACAGACAAACAGAGGCCAAACTGCCTTCATTTGTAAAAAGCTGTACAAATCGAGTTTTTTGAATAACATCTGAAAGGAGTGTCAGATCGGGTCGGTTGAAGTACCAATCGACGTTTATTTAGGCGTAGAATGTATAAAAACAATGTGACTAAAATTTCTCCACCAGCCCCAATTTAGTGATTAAAAATTTTTTTACTTTCACCCAAATTTCTTCATTTATTTCTCAACTCAATTTCTCACCCTAATTTCTCACCTAAACGACTTTTGGAAAATGTTTCGATTAAATTTCATCGATTCTTGAAAGTGAAAATGACTTTTTATGATTTGGCGATAGCCAATCTCCATTTTTTCTTGGCGAAATTTGGCTGTTCTACTGCAAAATATTTGTGCATTTTATTGGGTATTTGTTGTTTGTATATTTTTACTTGACTTCATATTTTTTCAATCTGGTTATGGAGATTTTGTTAGATTTTGATGATACGAGTTCTTCAGAACTTAATATGTCCGCTTCTGTATCGATTATAAATGTTAATTTATTGATTGTTGTTACATTATGGAATGAAATGAAAATATAAAGACTAAGATTAATAATTTACACTGATAGTTTTACAAGTTATTCTCTTATATACTTATATTAATATCTAACTTCCTCTGTTATTACCATGGTAACCATGTATCTACGAAAATTTTCTCTGCCCATCTTTTGAAAGTAAGCTCTCTGTCCCAGAAACAGAGCGTAGACGGTCTTCCAATGCCTATTTCTCATTCGCCGCAAACGAAGAGCGTGCAAGATCATGCTCTCCCGCTCTCCTAGGCACAAGCAGTGCATTAACCTGGAGTGCGCAGTACACCTTCCCAGCACAATCACCCTCTGGTCTATCAACTCCGTTATATTTGCCTACAACGAGCACTACTACATCGATTACCACATCGTGCACAACAACAACAACAGCAACACCGGTAGCTGTCTCTCAGCGAGTGTCACCTACACTAGCGCAGCCGACCTCAGCAGAGCCCAATCAATCAAACCAAGCGACAACACTGCAAGAGCAAAAGAGAGCTACCCCCCGAGCAACAATCCAAACGGGCATTGACCGATATATCCAAGTAAAACGAAAGCTCAGTCCCCAGCCGAAAAAAAATGCTAACGCTGCAAAAGCAATGAAAGTCAACATTCAAGACAAACCGATTAATTCTCTGTCTGAAAACTCTGTCTGAGTCTTTCGTCTGACTTTGCCGTATACCGACGTGTTTTTTGCGATTGCTCTCATCTTATTACCTACACATATCTACATATATCTTTCATACGAGACTCCTCTTTTCGCGTATCATTGTCGGAGATAATTGACTTACATAGTTCATTATCCACACACTTCTTAAAAATAATATTATTCTTCAACATTACTTCTGCCGTGCTCTGCGAATATTCATATATATATATTCCTGAGTCTATTCTCCGATCGAGTAATCCCGTTATATCATTGTTACTCTGAAGCGGTTATTCGTCACATTCGTATCTCTTTTGTTACGTATTCTCTTCGACGTGCCTGATCCGAACGTGCCTCTCTACCACTGAACTCTTTGAACTCTACCATTGAACTCTTCTCGCTCTCACTACAGTGGACAAATCTCAGTCAATAATGAGTCTAATTTGCACTGCTAAGAAATGCGAGTTTGGAGGATCCATCACTGGAGATTCGTATCTGTCTTGCTGGCTTTGCACCAATCGCTCAAATATTAAATGTGCTGGTGGTGGGCACAATGGACGGATAAGCGATCTCATCACTAAGAATATTGGTCTGACATGGTCTTGTATTGCCTGTAGAGAGATTGAGTCTGAGATGCGGACCTTCATGAAACAGACGAGAAACGGTTTTCTTGATGTCCGTAAGCAGTTTGCTGCACTTAATGAGCAATTCCTTACACTTGAGACCCAATTTCTTGGTCTCAAGTTACTAAGTGAATCTCCAAGGAGAAAAATTCCGAATAATAACCCGATGGAGGTCAATCTATTGGGCACTCCTGCTTCTCATGTGATTCATTCGGATAAATTCTTAAATCCTAATACTTCCTGTTGTTCCTGTGGAAGTGATCCATTCACCAAGTCTGCCAATGGAATCGTCAATGAGTCTTGTTCCACCTATTGTCCTGGATCCTCCATCGTTGGAAAACCTCCAGGTTCCTGTGGCTCCGTCACCTAGGCCTCTCACTGGTGTGGCGCCTGAGTTAAAATCCTCTGGGCTTTCGCTGAGAGCTGTTGCACCTCGTAAAGCCATATTTGTATCCCGCCTCATGCCGGATGCCACTGTGGATGATGTCAGGAGTTACCTCTTAAAACATCTTAAGGTAGCTCCTAGCGGTCTTTATGTTTAATTTTAAACATAAGCGTAGCATATCCTCTTTCAAAATTGTAATTCCTGAATCCTACTTTGAAAAAGCACTTGATCCGTCAGCCTGGCTCGAGCACAGTATTATTCACGAATTTTTAGCTAAAGACCCTTTGAATCACAACTTTGCCGATTCAGCTCCAAAAAACTGAGTAATAATGTTTTTTCTTGCTGTAAAAATGAAGAGAATACGGAAGTTCCCAAAGCAAAACAAAAGCCGCCACCCATTTACATACATGATCAAAACTGCAGCGATATGGTAAACTGTCCCGCTAAGCTAATTGGAAATAACAATTTTCATATAATGCCACTGACCAAGGGCAATATACGGGAGAACAAGCTCCAAGTTTACACGGAGGAAAATCATCGCTTAGCCACGAAATACCTAACCGACAACCAGAAAAACTATTACACCTACTAATTGAAAAGCAGCAAGGGTATTCAAGTGGTCATAAAGGGTATTGAATCTTCGGTACCAATAAAAGAAATCATCGAAGCCCTTTCAAGCGCAGGTTTTAAAGTTATGGGAGCCATTAATGTCATCAACAGACAAAAAGTCCCCCAGCCTATTTTCAAAGTTGAGCTGCAACCTGAAACGTAAACAACTAAAACAAGAAAGGAAAGCTAACTTCGGGAGGAGCCGAAGTTTATATACCCTTGCAGTTAAGTTGCAGTCCGCTAGGTGGCGCCACGCATCTTATATTATTAGATATATAACGGATCGTATATAGTCGGCCGATCCTTATGAAATTTAGCATATCGAATTATTTCGCCCAAAGAGGCATCCATTGAAAATCCCATCCTTCTTTCTTGAAAAACAACCAAGTTATGGCATTTCCGATCAATCAGTTATATGGCAGCTATAGGATATAGTCGACCGATCCCGTCCGTTCCGACTTATGTACTGCTGAGAAACTGAGGGAGTAGTTTGCGTAGAAACAGACAGACAGACAGACGGACAGACGGACATGCTCATATCGACTTAGGAGGTGATCCTGATCAAGAATATATATACTTTATAGGGTCGGAGATGTCTCCTTCACTGCGTTGCTCACTTTTGACTAAAATTATAATACCCTCTGCAAGGGTATAAATATGATTCATCCCATATACAAACTACAGTATATTCTTCATTGAAGAATCACGGTAAAGGAACCTCATAAGCGCAACCAACCTCTACAGTGTTCAAGCTGCCAAGAATATGGACACTCAAAGTTGTACTGCACCTTGCGTGCAGTCTGTGTGGCTTGTGGCGGCCTCCATGACTGGCACCTGTAAATGTGGCAACTGTGGTGGAAATCATACTGCCAATTACAGGGGATGCCCAGTTTACCCTTACAACAACTTTCGTTTGCCAATCACATTAACCACCAAACCACCACGGCATCTTCGGCGGAGTTTCTTTCTCTAGCGCTCCACGATAGCCAGGACTATTAAATAGTGTAAGTTCAGTACCACTGGAACCTGAAATTGTAAGATATCAGCCCCCGCCTACGGGTACTACGAGGGCCAAAAATCTGCAACCCCCGAAATAAAGGGTATCGAAGAAATGTTGTCCACACTTATAAGTTTAATGGTCGCAATGCAAAATAATATGCAAGAGCTCATGCGAAACCAAACTCGACTGATGGAGCTTTTATTCAAACAAAAATCCAATTACATAGCTTATTTGAGAATCTGTCTATGGAATGCTAACGGCATTTTAAAGCGCAAAAATTAACTTAAGACATTTCTTGATGATAATAATATCGATATTATGCTCCTCTCCAAAACTCATCTGACGAACAAAAACAACTTCTATCTAACGAACTATATATTTTAGGCAACACATCATCCAGATGGGAAGGCTCATGGAGGAATTGGGATCCTCATAAAGCAGCGCATAAAACACCATTCCCTCGAACGAGTTGCTACAAATTCCCTGCAGTCAACTTCAATACGAATTCAGACTGTGGGAGGTCATCTAAATCTAGCTGCAATATACTGCCCACCACGTTTCTGCATATCTGATATGGAGTTTATGCAATTCTTTGATTCACTAGGCGATTGCTTTATAGCAGGCGGCGACTTCAATGCCAAGCACCCACTCTGGGTTCTCGCCTAACCAACCCAAAGGGTAGACAACTATACAACCCTTTGATACAGCCTGGAAATAAACTAGACTTTCTATCACCGGGAAGGCCTACATACTGGCCAGCGGACCCTCGGAAGAAGCCAGACCTAATTTACTTTGCGATCACTAGAAAAATTCCACGAAGCATCATTCGAGCCGAACCTTTATAGAAAATCTAGTCCGAGAAAAGCGGCAGCTCCGCCGTGAATGGCAAGCACACAGATCCCCTTCTTCAAAGGAAAGGCTAAAAGCAGCGACACGAAGGCTCACAAAGGTTCTACGGAGCAGAGATATAGACCAATAAGTCTACTTTCATGCTTATCAAAACTTTTTGAGAAACTTTTACTGCTCCGTATCACGCCTCATATGACTTCGAATAATATAATCCCTGAATATCAATTTGGTTTCCAAGAAAAGCATGGCCCATAGAGCAGGTCAACCGTATCACATCTGAAATTCGAACCGC
This sequence comes from Drosophila pandora, assembly GCA_021223865.1. Classification (NCBI taxonomy): domain Eukaryota; kingdom Metazoa; phylum Arthropoda; class Insecta; order Diptera; family Drosophilidae; genus Drosophila; species Drosophila pandora. Next base: position 148,750 of record JAJJHT010008252.1, on the reverse strand, counting down.
CCATGAAGAGCCAGAATACTGTTCTGCTATATTTCTGGACATATCCCAGGCATTTGACCGAGTCTGGCTGCAAGGACTTATGTATAAAATAAAACTATTACTCCCACAAAACTGTCTTGAGCTGCTCAAAACATACCTGATTAATCGAGTGTTCACTGTAAATCAAAAAAACTTTACAACAGAAGAGTTCGAAATTGAGGCGGGCGTACCCCAAGGAAGCGTCCTCGGCCCACCTTCTATATACAGCAGATATCCCAACAGACCAGCGTCTAACTATGTCAACATTTGCCGACGATACAGCCATGCTATAAAGATCTAAATGCCCGCTGGAGGCATCCAGAAGCCTCTCCTCTCACCTTCCACTAATAGAAAAGTGGATGGCGGACTGGCGTATAAATATAAACGGTGAAAATCTAAACACATTACCTTTACTCACAACAGACAAAACTGCCCCGCACCAACTCTAAACAATACCCTAGTCCCCTGTGTGAATGAGGTAACATATCTCGGCGTCCACCTGGACAGGCGTCTTACATAGAAAAAAACATATTGAAGCGAAACGGGACCAATTAAGACATAAATCTAGAGGACTGCACTGGCTTATCAACCCTCGTTCCCCATTTCGAATGAAATATAAAGTACTACTCTACAATTCAGTCATAAAGCCTATTTGGAAGTATGGTTCCGAACTTTGGGGCAATGCAAGCAGTAGCAATATAGACGTTATCCAAGTTTAAAGTGCTCAGAACCATCACAGGAGCTCCATGATATATGGGCAATAAAGATATCCATAGAGACCTAGGTATACCTCTCGTCAAAGTCGAAATATCTCAACTCCAGGAAAACTACAAAAGGAAACTCTCCACGCACCAAAATCCTCTAGCCAGATCGCTAAACCAAGTTAGTCAACAATCCCGATTAAGAAGAAGTGACCTTCCAGCCCGTTGACATCGCAGGCCTCATAGTATAGATGTTTACAAAGATTGTTTATTAATTAAGACTTATTGTGTATTTGATTAAGATTTTTAAAATTGTTGTTAGTCTCTTAATAAGAGAAGATCCAACAAATAAAAGATTAAAGTATAAAAAAAAAAAAAGTGTTATCGGACCTTCTTAGGGTCAAGCCCGTGTATTCGCCAGGCCTGATGGAGTACCAGGCTATGTTCTGAAGAACTGCGACGAGGCTCTGTGCAAACCGTTCGTTAAACTCTTTAATCTATCGCTTGAAACTTCAATCTTTTCCCTTATGTGGAAGGAATCTTTCATTATTCCACTGCATAAAAAAGGGAAAAAATCCGACGCTCCAAATTATAGAGGCGTCTCTAAATTGTCAGCAATTCCTTAGCTTTTTGAAAAAATAAAACACCACATTCGCAACACCTATGTTCAATAAAAACTTCGTAAAAGCATGGCTTTATGAAGCGCCGCTCCACCACTTCCAACTTATTTGAGCTAACATCTTTTATCACGGATGGGTTCCTGAATGGCTTACAAATGGACTTCATTTACACTGACTTCAGTAAAGCATTTGACTCTGTTAACCATTCGCTTTATGGAGACTTTTATGCTCCAAATAAATATAACCACGTTGGTTAATAACTATTAATATTTAATAAAGATAACTGCATGAATAGTGTGGATACAAAGATTTGGTTGAATGTATATGTTGTCAATATTAAGATGATTTCTTGAAGAGTGAAGCTTCTTGTAGCGAGTAGTCTTTTAGTATGCCCAAAGGGATTTTAGATACTATGGCGAAAAAGAATTTATTCGTTGCAATTTCAAATTGTGTCGGTTGACTCGCCACAGTACTCCCCCCTAGACTTCATGGTGCAAAGCGAGCAGGGAGTCTAATTGTACGCCGGGGTCTTGGAGGTGAGGTTGTTTCCGGTGACTCTTCAAGAGCCTGTAGGTCTGGTCCTTTATTTGGTGGTTCCAGCGTTGAGCTTTTGTCTGTTGGCTGTTGCATTATTATGAAGGCGGGCTTGAGGCGGTCCACTGATACTTTGACTGCACGTCCAGCGACGGATATGGTGAAGTGTTTGTCGTTCCTTTCGATGACTTCAAATGGACTGTCGTATGGAGGTTGAAGTGAAGTGCGTACGGCATCATTTCGTAGGAATACATGTGAGGTGGTTTCCAATTCTTTAAATATAAATGGTTTGGAGGTGTCATGATGAGCTGTTTGTGCTGGACGGATCTCTTGCATGATTTTTTCCAATTCTTTGGCATATTCCGTTTGAGATTGTATTTTGTTTGATTGGTGGAAAAACTCTCCCGGCAACCTGAGCGTAGTTCCGTATACTAGCTGTGCGGGTGTTGCTTGAATGTCCGGTTTGTAAGCTGTGCGAAGTCCTAAAAGAATTATTGGTAGTTTCTGTGGCCAATTTGCATGGTTTTTGCACATGATGGCAGCTTTTAGTGTTCGATGCCAGCGTTCGATGATTCCGTTTGCTTGTGGATGATATGCGGTTGTACGTAGGTGATCGATTCCCAGTAGCCTTGATAATTCATTGAATAGCCTCGATTCGAATTGTCTGCCTTGATCCGTTGTGATTCGAGCCGGTATGCCAAATCTGGAGATCCAGGAGCGAATGAGGGCGGTATCGGCTTGCATGTCTTCAATAGCGATGGCTTCTGGCCACCTCGTGTACCGATCTATAATAGTGAGGCAGTATCTGTACGGGCCAGATTGTGGTAGTGGTCCAATAAGATCCAGATTGATGTGCTCGAATCTTTGGTTAGGTAGTGTAAAGTTTTGAAGAGGTGAGCGAACGTGACGGGGGATTTTTGATCTTTGGCAAGGAATGCAGTGTTTTACGAACTCGGAGATTTCTTTGTGCATGGAGGGCCAAACGAATCGTTGTTTTAAAAGTTTTATAGTTGCCTTAACTCCACCGTGTGCAATGTTATGTAGCTTCTCAATGATTTTGTTTCTAAGAGGCTGTGGTATGAAAGGCCGTACGCTAGAAGTAGATATATCGCAAATTAGTGAGTGATGTGTATGAGGAATATTTACTGCTTTTAACTGAAGCGAGCTGGTGTTGGAATTGAGTAGTTTTTGGAGTTCTGGGCAGCGTAATTGCGCATCGCTTATTTCATTATAATTAATGCAATTATCCCTGATGGCTTCGATGCGGGAAAGCGTATCTGCGGTTGTATTTTCGTCTCCTGCTACGTGTGTTATAGATGTGGTGAATTGTCCTATGAAATCCAATTGGCGAAGTTGTCGTGGGGATGCTTTTTCGGGTTTTTGATCGAAGGCGTATACTAAGGGTTTGTGGTCTGTACGGATGTGAAAAACCCTGCCTTCCAGCATGTGGCGAAAATGTTTTATTCCGAAGTAAATTGCTAGGAGTTCCCGATCATATGTGCTATATTTTCGTTGTGTTTCTGAGAGCTTAATGCTGAAGAAACCCATTGGTTGGTATTCCGAGTTGATGACTTGATGTAGAACCGCTCCCACTGCTATGTTGCTCGCGTCTGTGCTTAGCGAAAGGTTTGCGTTCGGTGCAGGATGTGCCAATAGTGCAGCTTGTGCTAAAGAAGTTTTGCAACTGTTGAATTTGTCGATTGTTTCTGTTGTCCAGTTGATTGGGGTGGAATCGTTTTTCTTATTGCCTGGTATAAGCTGCACTAGTGGAGCTTGATGTTGAATAGCATTGGGGAGGAATCGTCTATAAAAGTTGATCATTGCGAGGAATCTTCGTAATTCTTTGGCCACCTTGGGTAAGGGGAAATTTGTAATGGCTTTTACCTTGGTTTGTAGAGGTTTAATACCCTGGTGGTTAATTTGATGTCCAAGGAACTCAATTGATTCTTTTCCGAAACTACATTTGCTGGGGTTTATCGTGAGATTGTACTCTTTCAGTTTCTCGAAAACTTGGCGCAGATGGATATGATGTTGTTGTATGTTGGCCGATGCGACTGCTATATCGTCGACGTAAACAAAGACAAAGTCTAAATCCCTGAATGCTGTATGCATATAGCATTGAAATGTTTGAGCTGCGTTACACAGTCCAAATGTCATGTGTGTGAATTCATACAGACCAAAAGGAGTTGTTATGGCCGTTTTAGGGATGTCTTTAGGTTCTATTGGGATTTGATTGTATGCGCGGTTGAGATCGATCTTGGAGAAAATAGTTTTTCTATAGAACACGTGTGTGCAATCTTGTATGTGTGGTAGTGGATACCGGTCCGGTATGGTTTGCGCATTGAGGGCGCGGTAGTCACCGCATGGTCTCCATTCACCAGTAGGTTTTCGTACCATGTGTAACCAGGTGAAGCATATGGGCTTTTAGAAGGTCTGCATACTCCCATGTCCATTAAATATTGGAACTCGTTCTTTGCTGCTCGGAGTTTCTCTGGGGTCTGTCTTCGTGGTCGCGCGAAGGGTGGTGCTCCTTTGGTGTCGATGACGTGGGTGACGCTAGTCGTTGACGATGGACGATGTGTGATTGTGTTGAATTGTGTGATGTCTTTGAATTCCTCCAACAGTTGAGCGAATGCGTTGGATGTGTTGAATGTTTTAATAATTGATGAATTTTGATGTGTGTGGATACCACAGCATGTCAAGCGTGTTTTGGCATCAACTAACTTAGCCTCCTTGATGTTGACAAGAAGGTTGTAGTGGTGTAGAAAATCGGATCCAATGATTGGAGTATTGGTATCAGCAATAACGAAGTTCCAAGTGTAAGGACGACGTAGTCCTAGGTCCAGTGTCAAGCGGATGGTGCCGTATGTTTTTATTTCTGTGCCGTTCGCTGCAAAGAGTGTATGGCGATTGGCGTTTTGTATATTCTTGTGAATAGTACTGTATGGAATGATCGAAACGTCGGCTCCTGTATCGACTAAAAATTTTCTCCCAGATTGGGCGTCTGGTACGAAAAGTCGGTTGCAGTAAGAAATTCTGTGAACATTGATTTGAAATGCTTGATGAAAGGAAGAGGCGAAATTACTTAATCCGTCAAGGCTGCCTCCTGATCCTCTGACGGTTGCATTTAGTTTTTTTGGTCGTCCTCGTTGAACGCTATAAAGGAGCATGGTTGGTTGCAACGCTGTGCATCTCTGCCGTACTTGTTGTGGTACCAACACAGTTGTTGGGACGATCTATCGTTAGAAGGTGCATTGTTGCGGTAATAATTTTGGGGTCGCTGATTATTTCTGCCACGCGTTTGATTGTGATTTAGTAACTGTCCCAGTTTGTTGTTAATCTGCTGCAGAGCCTTGTCGTTATCGTCGAGTCGTTTGGTCAGCGTTATGACGCGTTCTTCTTGATGAGACTGCTGTTGTTTGTTTTTTGAAAAAGCATATACGTGGTCAGACGCATCGTCGTTTAAGGAATCCATAACTGCATCGGCTGCTTTTGCAAGTTGTGAGAGTTTGGTCTGCGGTGAGCTTCCTATCATGCCGACAATTACCGCGCGTACGGGAGGAGGCAAACGTTTGATCCAGTAGCGTCGTACTACTGATTCGTCGCAGGTTGCCTTGGTTTGCTGCAGTTGGCAGAGTAAATGGCTTGGGCGGCTGTCGACGAGCTGAATTCCAGTTGCAAGTCGGTCCAAACGTACCATTTCCGAGTCCGTAAACTTTGAAAGGATCGCTTCCTTTAAGGTGGAATAAGGGGCAGTTTCGGGTGGATTGTTCACAAGATCGTGTACTTGTTCCAGGTATTTGGGGTCTGCGTAGGCGATGACTGCAGCGAACTTTTCCTGTTCTTTTCGTGCACCAAGTCCTTGTAGTGCGAACCAACTTTCTAACTTCGTGAAGAACATTTCTATGTTTGTGATTGATTGTAAATTTGGGAACGGCATCTTTCCAAATACGGATTGGATCATGGCTGTGCTAGTGAATTGCGCAGCGTCTTGCGCGTCAACGAAGTCTTCGTTTTCGGCCATGTTGTGAAATACTTGTGTAGCTACTTGAGATTCAAATCTTTACCTCCCCTCTTATCGTAGTAGACTTTTACTAATCAACTTACCATCATTAACGTAGAACGATGCTGGGTGTCATATTTCTATATATTCTTATTTATGGAAATGTTGACAGCCAGCATTTACTAACACGCGTAAATTTTAACATCTTGTCACTTTGCTCCACTAACAATCTTAAATCGCTTATAATAACCGCCTTATCTGTGCAACACTCTTCCTCGTGATATTTTTCTCCTACTCTTCGCTTAAACTATCTCGGATCTATTCCCGCGATTCGAGCCGTACGTTACGCGGCAGCGTCCCAAATGAATATATATTTGCTTATATATTAATTGTTGTAAATGTACCATCTACCAATATTGTTTTAAGCTTTAAGCTGTGTTCAAAATTTTTAATAATAATGAGAATTGCTTCAATTGCTTATATTGCTTTAGTGCCTTATTATTGATAAGTTATTAATGTATAAAACTTCAAGGTGTTTTCGAAATTGTTTGTCAATTGTGTGGCTGATCTTTGCTTTAATAAAATCCGATATAACTGTTTTTTTTTTTTAAATATTTGTTCCTCCGTAGAGCGTTATGCGACCACTACGTCAAACTTGAACTCGCGGGTCCCGGAGTCGTAGTCAAAGAATGTATAACATCTGACTTATTTCCCTGGGTTCTGCAAGAGACTGCACGGTTGACCAGGTGCTTGCTGTGATCAAGCTGGAGTTGATGTGGGGTACTTGAAGTCCTGGGCTGGTTCTCCTCAAGTACAGGTGGTATGGTGGTTCGGCTAATTCCGTATCGGCCAGTCCTACTTGTGGTCCGTTTCACGGGAGCAACACTCAAAGTAGACTGGTATGCCGGGGGTTTTACTTGTGGTCCGGTTACACAGTAACCACTCGCAGTAGGTTGGATGACGCGGGGTCTACTCGTAGTCCGTTTCACGGGAGCAACAATCGAAATCGACTGATATGCCGCAGGTTCTTCTTGTGGTCCGTTTACACAGGAGCCACTCGAAGTAGGTTCGATAACGCGGGGTCTACTCGTGATCCGTTCCACGGGAGCAACCCTCGAATTGGACTGGTATGCCGCGGGTTCTACTTGTGGTCCGTTTACACTGGAGCCACTCGAAGTGGATAGCCTTTTGAGAGCCTTGTGAACCGTTTTACACAGGATTACTCGAACTGAGTAACGAGACGATTCACTCTGATTTCGCAACTATCTTTATTTCAGAAGAACAATTCTTATATAAGATGCTAAATTATACAGAATTAAATCGAAGGAAGGTCAATGTTATGGACGTGCTAAAACTAATGTTAATGCCAGGGTCACCCACCTCTGAGTCTGCTGACTCAGATTGTTTGTTCATGAACTGCTTGTACTTGCATTTCGGCTTAGCTAGCTTGTTTTTAGTTGCTTCGGTCAGTCGTTCATTCTTCCCGCTGATAATGCTGATTTCTACTTCTGGCGCCGTCTACTATTGCTGGGTTATTAGGTTGGATATTGTTTTGTGCTTGTTGCTAATAGGTTAGTGGGTTTGTATATTGCGACATGTTGATGCATATTAATTGGATCAAATTACTAAGTGTGCATATTGTAGGGTATTATGTCTTGGCACTAGGTGCCAACATTCTCCCCCCCCCCCC
>JAJJHT010008252.1:96361-141177 GCA_021223865.1 Drosophila pandora | reverse complement strand
CCCCCCCCCCCCCCCATTGAGGGACTCAATCCAATGCGGCTGTGCGTTGTTGTTGGACAGTCTCAGTGAATCGATGTGTACCCTTGCACTAGAACATATTGTGGATCTTATAATTAATTATTAAAAATCTAATGTTAATACCAAAACCAATTTTGAATCATGTGGGTGAGATCTCCAACATTGATAAGATACCAACGATAATTCTATCCGGGCTGCGCATACAGGACTCTTGGTCCTCTCTTGACCTTGCTTCTTGCTCCCTTTTGGAGATGCATGTTACCCCCATGCCGAATAGGAGGTGACTTCCACTCCTTGAATTTCCTTGGTTAATGGCACTTGAACTCTGTGCTCTTCAGTTGTGTGTTGACAACCTTGGTCTTGTGGTTCGGGGTATGTCTGCGGCTCTGCTTGATGGAACTATGTAAACTTCCGGATTTTACTATTTGCTCCTTACCGATGCATGCTATCAAGCCTTGTCGTGGCTCGTTAGCTTCCGGTGTCCAAGCCGTCGTATTACCGACGACTGGTTCTGCCTTGTTATTAGGAGCTGATTCCGGTCGCACTGGCCCCATCACAATCCATCCAAGCGCGGTATTTTTTAGTAGTGGCTGTCCTTCTCCCAAATATGCCTGTTGTGGCTTCATAAGCTGTGAGATGATTTCAGTGCCCAACAACAGATCAATATTCTGGGGCTGCGTAAATTCAGGATCGGCTAAGCGCAACTAAGGTGAGATATTTCTTGGCGCTTGAATAGGGTGGGATGGTTGATTGGGCATTATTTTCGGTAGTACAACCACGTTGATTTGATCTTCGAAGTCAGTGGTTAATGATGGTAGGGTCACCACAGCCTTTTTTCGTGATCTTTTAGTTGTTCCTCCCAGTGCAGCGATGTTCAGGGTTGATGGTTCCAATTGTAGTCCAAGTGTGTCAGCCATCCTTCTGGTGATTATGTTAATCTGTGATCCAGAATCTAGGAGTGTGCGGCATTTCTGAGGAGTTCCGGCTGGGGCATGAATTGCCACTTGGGCGGTTGGTAACAGAACGGTGGGCTTATCTGTAAGCAGGGCTGTGGCTGAACACACCACTCGTGATGAACTGGATCGGAGTGGAGCGGCCGACGTATTTTTCTGCAGTGTTATTTGACTGGTTGCCTGACGGTCAAGGTTTTCTAACATCTGCTCAGAGATTGTCGATTCGTTGGATCGGTGATGGCTAGTTCTAGAGATGACAGCGTGTGTCGGTCCAATCTTTCCTCAATGATGTGTATCGAAATTGGCTCCCAGTTGTCTTGTAACACCTTGAGTGCGTTGAGAGTGGCGGTCGTTCGGAGCTGGTCCGCTGATCCATTTGTTCTGGGGTGTTCAAAAAGCTCTTGGATCGCGGATTTAATCAACAGCCGTTCATTTTGGTATCGATTCTTTAGTCGTTGCCAGGCATCCTGGTAACTGGTCTGTCCGCCAATTGACACTGAGATTAGGTTTTTTGCTTCACCTGTTACATGATTCTCCAAATGACGGAATTTTACTGCATCACTGTAGTCTTGATTGTGGATGCATTCCGTAAAAATTTCGTAGAATCGTAGCCAATGTCGGTAGTTTCCGTTTGGAGTTTCTACTGGTGGTATTACAAACGGAGGTGGGATCGCGGGTTTTTGTATTGATGCTGAAGTCGATTGTGATTCTTCGCTCAGAAACGAAAAGTATTCTGCTCGTACAACCTGAAATCTATCATTGATGTGTCCATCAACATGCTGACATGCAACATGCTGATGCATATTGATTGGATCAAATTATTAAGTGTGCATATAGGTAGTAGGTCTTGGCACTAGGTGCCAACAATATTAATAATGGAATCAATCGTAGTCTCATTTTGGACTTTTCAGAGAGAGTTGATCCATTTATTTCTTAGCCCTTTGAATTAGCATTAACAATCCTATTCGTAATTTATCTGGAGATTTTTTTTGAGATAACGCATTTTTTGATATATCTGTGTATATTCATATCTGAAAAAAGTCGCTAACTTTAGATATAGTTGCCAATTTTCTTTTTGCAGCTTGCGCACATAAAAAATAAATAGAAAAAATGGATTTATTTTATTTTATTTAAATAAGATGTTCTTTGTTAGGTACAGCACAGGTCAACAGCAAAAAATCTCAACGCATAGTTACATCCTACCATATCCTTAAGGATTCCCTGAAGCAAAGTTCAGAACAAACATGGGTTCCATCACCCACAGTTTCCGCGGTACAACTAATTGAATTAATTAATAATTGAATTATGTAGGCCGTGTAACTGCCTTGACCATAATTATTTTCAGAACAAAATTAAATTAAATCATATTAAAAAATGGTATCTAGGCGTTACCATATCTTTGAAATCCAAAGTTATAATATCAGATTTTCTTCATACGACCCTTCTGCGACGATATAAGCATGTCCGTCCGTCTTTCTGCCTGCCTGTCTGTCTGTCTGTTTCTATGCAAACTAGTCTCTCAGTTTAAAAGATATCAAGTTGTAACTTTGCACACATCGTTATTTTCTTTGCAGGCAGTATATAAGTCGGAACGGCTGGAATCGGTCGACTATGGAAATGGTACAACCTTGGTATTTTTAAAGATGCTTGGTGCTGTTTCCAACATTTTTATTAAAAAGGTGATTTCCTGGTAAAACTCAAGGATCGGCAACCCTATACGATCCCATATTTATAATAATATAAGCTGCTACCTTACTGCAGGGGTGTATCAACTTCGGCTCCGCCCGAAGTACTCCATCGGGGCCTTGCGAAAACACGGACTAAACCTTAAGAAGATACGATAACACACCATTTTTTTTTAAAGATGGGAAAAATATAAGGTTGGCTAATTGGATACTACTGGGTTAAGGCTAAGCTGGAATGGTGCTAGGTGAATACGGTGCTTGAAAAAAATGTCCAAAGAAATCGGCCATTGCCCGATCAGTATTCGCTGATGAGTTTTCAAACGTAAGCCATGGGAGAAAAGATACATGTTTTCGCTTAGTGTTTACGAAGTTATAAATTTGCTTCGGAACCTGAGTAAACTGAATTCGGCAGCGGCGAATATAACTCCAATTACATTCTGCGATATGCACGGTAAAATTCGACTGAGCTACAAAGTATACAGAAAACTGAACTGTACAACCAGATGATTGATGTTCATTTAGAAGTCTATTCATGACGTTCTTTAAATTTAATAGATGCTTTGTATACCAAGGCGGATTATTTGAAGCGGACAAATATTTCCACGGCACGCAAGCGTCGAAAAATATTTTAGTTCTGGAAAGAGCATCAAGATCTGAAACGAAACACAAGTCCAGCAGCCGACCTAACGATTTTCTAACATGATTAATTTGACCAAGTGACATTTCAAACATGGCCACGAAAAAGTCATTGTACGTATTACGCAATATAGACAGTGAAATATTAATATAAGACCACCTAAGTTTTGGGATCTCAAAGGAGGAACTATCAGAATACAGTTTGGGAAGTTTGCTACTAAGCCCTCTAGTATTCTAATACGTAAGTCTTAGAGAGAAGTTAGTGTGGCAGCTTCACTCCCACAGGTTTGGTAATTTTTTTCTTCACCGTACTTGGCTGATGTTCTTGAATGTTCTTTTGGCTTAAACTAATACGTCTGGTGGTATCAATTGGAGCGATATCACACCTTTAAAACCACTCATAGTCTGTCTCATAAACGATCTCATTTGGTCCAAAACATCACGGCAACCGTCACAGCAAAAGTGGAGACCAGACCTACATGAAATGGCATCCGAAACTAAGGTCGTGAACTCGGCACACTAAACGCGTATGATCTCACAGAGACAGCAGTGGATGGACATTTAATTTATTACTATTTTTTTTAATAAAACTGTAAAGAATAGAGATAAGAATCTTTATTGTGCGACAATAGACGCAACACACCAAAAAATAAAGAAGCAGAGCTATGCTTGGGAGAAAATTAACAAATTTACTATTTTAATTACTAATATATTTATGCTCTTGCAGAGGGTATTATAATTATTGTCAAAAGTAAGCAACGCAGTGAAGAAGACATCTCCGACTTAGAGTCTCTCAGTTTTAAATCTATCGAGTTGAAACTTTAAACACGTTCTTCTTTTTCCTGCAGGTAGTATAATATATAAGTCAAAACGACCGGGATCGGTCGACTATATCCTATAACTGCCATTCAAATGATTGATCGGAAATGCCATAACTTGGGTGTTAGAGAGTTAGTTCTTGGTATAGTTTCCATTTTGAAAAAAATAATCAAAATAATCGGATTTGCCAAGTTTCATATTGATCGGCCGACTATATCCTATAGCTGTCATATAACTGAATGATCGGAATTCGCATAACTTTATTATTTTTTAAGCTAGAATGATGGGACTTTCTAGGGATTCCATTTTGGGCAAAGTAATTCGACTTGCCAAATTACTACGATTATAGTAGTTACGTAGCCGACTATATCCTATAGCTGTCATATAACTGAACGCTAGAAAATGGCGAAGCCATGCTATTTTTTAGTGCCTCGGGCTGTTTCCAACATTTTAATTAGAAACTTGATTCTATGGTGAAATTTGAATTTTATCAAAATTTGTTTATAAATAAAAATAAGCACCGAATTATTTAAAGTTATCAAATAAGACATTTAATAAAAATACAGTGCGGATAAATAAAACACGTCTGTTTGCTTTAAGAAGAAGAGAGGAAGTCCAGCAGCTATTTAGGAAAAACTGTCTTCAAGCATTGCATCAAAAACGAATCAGGTTAATCAAAGGTTTTGTTTTGTGAGAGTTTGATAACCTGGGGCTTACTAGTTTTTTCCTCGGCTGATGATCTTGAAGGAAATGAATGAATATGAAGAATGTAAAGATGTAGAAATAAGAAATGAAAGAAATAGCACTTGCTCCATAACCACTAGTCTTACCTGAACCAAAGTCCAGAAAAAATGCAGGTTCCATTACCCCACGTTTCTGCGGTACACCTAGGAAAACAAAAGTACAAATTAAAGCATAAATTGAATAATCAGAGTACTTATTGAAATCTTTGGGTATTATTAGAGGGTATTATAATTTTGGTCAAAAGTGTGCAACGCAGTGAAGGAGACATCTCCGACCCTATAAAGTATATATATTCTTGATCAGGATCACCTCCTGAGTCGATATGAGCATGTCCGTCTGTCCGTCTGTCTGTCTGTATGTCTGTTTCTACGCAAACTAGTCTCTCAGTTTTAAAGCTATCGAGTTGAAACTTTGCACACATTCTTCTTTCCTTTGCAGGCAGTACATAAGTCGGAACCGCCGGGATCGGTCGACTATATCCTATAGCTGCCATATAACTGATTGATCGGAAATGCCATAACTTTGGTGTTTTTTAAGTTAGAGGGTTGGGACTTTCCACACATGTTATATTTGACCAAAATATTTTGTGTACAAAATTTCATAAGGATCGGCCGACTATATCCTATAGCTGTCATAGAACGATCGAAATTGGAATAACTTTGGTGTTTTTTAAGTTAGAAAGATGGGATTTGGTACAGATTCTATTTTGTGAAAAATAATTCAATATGCCAAATTTCATAAGGATCGGCCGACTATATACGATCCGCTACATATCTCCGCGTCCGCGTGGCGCCACCTAGCGGACTGCGACTGAACTGCAAGGGTATATAAACTTCGGCTCCGCCCGAAGTTAGCTTTCCTTTCTTGTTTTTTTTCTCTAATAACTCAAAATAATAAAAAAATATTTTAAAATGAATGTTAATTAGTACATTTTTTTATTTTAGTGCACACGCAACGACCTATACATCAAGGATCGGAAAACGTATACAGGACTTCTAACTCGGACCCATCACCTCATTTACCCTGGATGCCTTCAAAAAGCGTCTCCCTGTCTATAGTCTTCACAGCATACCAAAAATATTTCTTTGGGTTTTTTTTATTTTATTATTTCAGGGCACGAATTTAGATATCATGTTCTAAGTGTACATTTATTAAATATTAAATACACTATTATTAAGTATTTAATAAGGATATAGAGGATATTCTACTGATTGGCAGCTAATGGTTGAATTCCTGTTAACTGCTCGACACACATTTCTCGCTACAGGGTGGACATATACAAAATAATATAACAGCTACTTCTTACAATACAATATTTCTTGGTGACTAAGATTTACTTTATTTCTTTTTTGGCTTAGTGTATAATGTTTTCTTATACTACTAAAATACTATATTAATAAACGCCGAAGGGCTCTTTATAGATGGCCTTCTGTTATAACTGAACTATAGCTTATGGTTCAAACAAAAATTATTATATTTCTTTAAAAAGGTTGGAATAACTTTACTTAGCAGCAATAACACAGACCTACAGCAAAAACAGCAAAATAAACATAGGTTCTATCATACAGATTCCACATTTTTACCATATATTTAATTATGTAGGCCGTTTAATTGCGTTGATCATCATTGTTTTTAGTACAAATATTTTAAATATTTTTGTATACCTACACAAATTGTTTAAAATGATTTAATTGCCGACAGCAACAAATATCCACCCATAATGTCACCTGCTCCCTAACCTTCAGGCTCTCCTGAGCCAAAGTCCATAACAACCATAGGTTCTATCACCCACATTTTTCGCGGTACACCTAAGAAAGAAATTGAATCAATTGCTCAATTTTTACCATATATTGAATTATTTAGGCCGTGTAATTACGTTGAAAATCATTGTTTTTTGTACATATCGTTTTTTTAAATTATTCATAGCAACTCCAATTTTTGAATTAGATTTAAGGAAAAACTCGCAATAGTTTTATTGAACTTATTATAGTTAGTTAAACAATATTTGCTTCAATAAAATAGGAGTTTTTAATCTTATATTCAAAAGTCATGGCTATCAAATCTCTTGCAGGTTCAGCTGGTTCTGTTCAACTTTACAGATTTTGTAGATAGCCCCGACTTCTCCTATTTACACTCCTATTTAATTGAAGAAAATATTCTTTTTATCCATAACGTTTTTATGCAATTTGTATTAAGCTTTTATATAAACAATCGGAGTTTATTCCTTTACACAAATAAAATAAAAAAAAACTAATTGCAATATTTAGATCCGTATCGCTCCGCGTGTGCAGTGATATATTTGGAGGTAATAATAATTTTCCTTCCAAACATAGCCCTGCTCTGCTTCTTCATCTCGGTGTTGCTTTTATTCTATTGCTTCTACTCTTGCTCAATAGAGATTCTTATCTCTATTCATTGCATCTTACTAACTCGCACTAACAGCTCTCTTTAATCTCGCCCTTTCGTTTCCTTGGTACAGTAGTTCAAGGTTCCTCAATAAAAAAAAAAAAGTTTATTCATTTTTTTATTATTTAATTTTTATAATTTTTTATAAATTATTTAATTAATTTTTAATAATTATAAAATTTAAACTTGTCTGTGCGCTGAAGTCTTGCAATAAGACGATCTCGTCTTCTCAGCCTACCATCCACGGCTGGCTTTGTGAAAACGTTTGGCACGCCAAGTGTGCCGGGTTCACGGCCTCAGTTTCGGACGCAATGTCACGTAGGTCTGGTCTCCACTTTTGCTGTGATGGTTGTAGTGCTATTCAGGACGAAATGAGATCGTTCATGAGGCAGACTAAAAGCGGATTCAAGGAGTTGATTAGTGGTTTTCGTAAAATCAATCACCAACTCTGTGCGATCGATACACAGTAGTCTTCAACTACTAAATGAGTCTCCAAAGCGTATGAAATCCTCTTTTAGTGATGTGCTTGTGGTCGCCTGCAGTCGCCTGCTCAGCCGCTTATATCTCTGCCGCTTATATCTCTGGCCACCCCAAGGGCCGGGCCTGAGAAAAATTCGGCTTCCGAATATCTCAGACTTAATGAGCAATTGTCCGATATGTCCTCTGTGGAATCGCTTCAAGTGATCAAGCGCTTCAGACCCAATAATAATCAACCTCCCGGTACGTACTGATGCTGCAGTATTAGTTACGGCGGCACTAAAAACTCTTGCAAGTGCAAGAGTTGCTAGTGCAACTTGCCTCTGATACTTCTGAGATTGATATCTCGGCTTACATCAAAGCCAAAAAAAAGTCAACATAAAGGTGATGGATATTACAAAATTCAAATATTCATACACCAGGTACACGTCATCTTTCAAAATACGTGTGCCCTTGCAGATGTTCAAGACGTAGTAAACTTCCCAAAACTGTATTCTGATAGTTCTTTCTTTGCATCTCACATTATTGTATTTACAGAAACTTGGTTGAAGCCGGAGATCTTAAGCTCCGAAGTTTTTCCTAGTAGGTACAACACTTTAACATGTGATAGAACTCTGCGAAGGGGAGGAGGAGTGTTAATTTCTGTAGACTCCACATTCGCTTCTGAAGAGGTAAAATCACAAGAGTTTGGTGACATTGAATTTCTTTGCATCAAAACCACTTTGTCCGATCAATCTTTGTATGTTACCTGTTCGTACATACCACCTTCGTCCGAACCGCCAACATACTTCCCTCTTATCGTAGTAGAATTTTACTTATCAACTTACCATCATTAACAAACCGTAGAAAGATGTTGGGTGTCATGTTTCTATATAATCTTATTTATGTAAATGTAGACAGCCAGCATTTACTAACACGCGTAAATTTTAGCCATACAGTTTCGTCCTCTACTCTTCAGCCATTGTAGTTCGACATATGCCCAATACGATCCGTTCAGGGTATTATGTTCGGACTACAATGGTCTCTACTACATCTTGCTACTTTGGTCCACTAACAATCTTAAATCGCTTATATTAAACGCCTTATCTGTGCAACACTCTTTATCGTGATATCTTTCTCCTACTCCTCGGTTAAACTATCACGGATCTATTCCCGGGATTCAAGCCGTACGTTACGCGGCAACGTCCCTCGGTCGGTTGGACGGGAGGTTGGGTATGCAGTGGGAACCGCGCGCAAAAAAAAATAGTAATGTTCTACTAATTTCAATAAGAACAAAAAAAAAGAAAAGCAAACTTCTGGAGCCGAAGATGATATACCCTTGCAGTTAGGTATCAGCTTATATTATATATATATCGGTAGCTAACCGATCCTTATGAGAATTTCATCAGCGAATCAATTTTTTAATAAAAATGTTTGAAAAAGCCCCAACCATCTTTAAAAATAGCAAGGTTGTGTCATTTCCGATCGTTCAGTTATATGACAGCTATAGAATATAGTAGGTCGATCCTTATAAAATTTGGCAAATGTAATCTGTACCAATTCTCAACCTTAAAACTTACTTAAAAAAAAAAACAAATTTATGGCATTTCCTATCAATCAGTTATATCCAAAACAGTATTTCAGTATCCAAATCAGTTTCCAATCAGTATTCCAAAGATATGGTAACTGCTAAATACCATTTTTTTATCCTTGCAGAGGGTAATAAATTTTTGGGCAAAACTGTGCAACGCAGTGAAGGAGACATCTTCGACCCTATAAGGTATTATATTCTTGATCAGAATCACCTCTTGAATCGATATAAGCATGTCCGTCTGTCCGTTTTTACGTAAACTAGTCTTTCAGTTTTAAAGCTATTGAGTTGAAATTTTGCACACATCCTTCTTTTTCTTGCAGGTTGTGTATAAGTCGGAACGACCGCGATCGGTCGACTATATCCTATAGCTGCCATATAACTGATTGATCGGAATGCTTTGGCATAACTTTGGCATAAAGCATGTTATATTTGGTCAAAATATCTTATGTACAAAATATCATAAAAATCGGCCAACTATATCCTATAGCTGTCACAGAACGATCGGAATTGGCATAAATTTGTTGTTTTTAAGCTAGAATGATGGCACTTTCTACGGATTCTATTTTAGGCAATCTAATTCGATCTGCCAAATTTCATAAGGATCGGCCAACTATAGCTGCTATATGCTATTTTTACCTTGCTATTTTTAAAGATGCTTAGGGCTGTTTTTAACATTTTTATTAAAAAATTGATTTGATGGTGAAATTCTGATAAGAATCGGCCAACTATATACAATCCGATATATATATAATAATAAAAGCTGCTACTTAACTGCTGGGGTATATAAACTTCGGCTCCGCCCGAAGTTAGCTTTCCTTTCTTGCTTAATTTGAGTTGGTATACATACATTTAAAAAACAATATGCGCTAAACACAGCGGTGGTCAACGTAATTAAACGGCCTACATAATTCAATATATGGTAAAATTTTATCAATTCTTTCTTTTTGGTGGCCCGCGGAAACTTAGTTGAGTTCCAAATGGACATATTTGCTTTTCTTGACATATTTATCTAACATATTAACATTCGGATTAAAATTATTTTTATACCCTCGCAGAGGGTATTCCACTTTTTTTGAATAGTGATTAAGTGTGTAAAAAAAAGACATCCTGACGAGGTAAAACACCGCCTGCAACGCCCAAAATCCATTTTGTTGTCGAAAAAAATCCAATATGACTCTTAAATAATGTTTTCCTTGCACGAGCCGAGACGGCCTGATGTCTGATTACGACCGATACCGATAATACATTGATTGGAAATCAATTACCAAAAAATTTTTTGTTTTTTAAGTTGGATAGACGGGACTACTTATGAATTCTATTTTTGGACAACTTATTTGTTCTACAAAATTATATTCGGTTCAGTGGACTGTATTTTACTGTTGCCTTATATCTAAATGATCGGAAATGACCTTTTTCAAAATTATTATTTTAAGAAATCAAACAATACGACAATGTTGTATTTCCTAACCGGAGTCACCAAATGGAAACAATTCTTAAAACGCAAATCCGTCGGGGATTAAGTAAATAAACAAATTAACAGAAATACTTTTATTTTCGAGCTCGGCTCGAACCCGGTACCCTTCACACAACAGCCGAGAACTCTACCGCTGGGCTACCCCTGTCAATGTTCCGCGCGAAAAATATATTAAAGTTCAGTTGCATCTTCGTGCTGCTTTAAAAATATATTTTTAGCTGCTTCATATTTTCCCGTCAGCCCCCTTTCCCACAGAGTGGGAGAAGTTTGATTTCTTTCTCTTTCTTATTGAGTCCGTTCCTATTAAGCGTGTCTGTCTGTCTCTCGAAATGCACATTACTCGATTAGATTAAAAACTTCAAAGATTTTTTCATTCTGTTGCATAAGTTGGTAATGAATCTAACAACTGAAATAACCCAGTAAGCATCAGAAAAATAACACAAGCCGACAATTTCCAACTTTATTTCCTCCACGCATAATTTTACCTGCTCCATAAACTTTAGGCTCCCCTGAATCAAAGTCCAGAAAAAACATAGGTTTTATCACCCACAGTTTCCGCGGTACACCTAAGAGAAGAAATTGATCAAATTTTACCATATATTGAATTATGTAGGCCGCGTAATGGCGATGACCATCATTATTTCCAACTGGTAACTGCTAGATGCCATTTTTATACCCTTGCAGAGGGTATTATAATTTTGGTCAAAAGTGTGCAACGCAGTGAAGGAGACATCTCCGACCCTATAAAGTATATATATTCTTGATCAGGATCACCTCCTGAGTCGATATGAGCATGTCCGTCTGTCCGTCTGTCCGTCTGTCCGTCGGTCCGTCTGTCTGTTTCTACGCAAACTAGTCTCTCAGTTTTGGAGCTATCGAGTTGAAACTTTGCACACATCCTTCTTTCCTTTGCAGGCAGTATATAAGTCGGAACGGCCGGGATCGGTCGACTATATCCTATAGCTGCCATATAACTGATTGATCGGAAATGCCATAACTGGTGTTTTTTAAGTTGGAGGGTTGAGACTTTCCACACATGTTATATTTGACCAAAATATCTTGTGTGCAAAATTTCATAAGGATCGGCCGACTATATCCTATAGCTGTCATAGAACGATCGAAATTGGCATAACTTTGGTGTTATTTATGTTAGAAAGATGGGATTTGGTACAGATTCTATTTTGGGAAAAACAATCTGACTTGTCGAATTTCATAAGGATCAGCCAACTATATCCTATAGCTGTCATATAACTGATTTATCGGAAATGCTATAACTTCGTTGTTTTTCAAGTTAGAAGGATGGGAGTTTCAATGGATTCCTCTTTTGGCAAAATAATTCGATATGTCAAATTTCATAAGGACCGGCCGACTATATACGATCCGCTATATATCTAATAATATAAGATGCGTGGCGCCACCTAGCGGACTGCGACTCAACTGCAAGGGTATATCAACTTCGGCTCCGCCCGAAGTTAGCTTTCCTTTCTTGTTTAATTTTAGTTGGTACACACACATTTCAGAAATGATATGTACTAGAAACAATGGAAAGCTTGGAAATTTTTTTTCGGCTTGTGGGACAAAAATGGATTAAGCCAACAAAAAATTTAATGATAAATAAAAGGTTAAACATTAATTTGAGTCTCATTCAATAAATTTATTTTTAAACTTGCACTCTTCAAAGGCTTCAAAGCTCTAAAGTTATCCTTTAAAAAAGCCTAATAATTTCACTAGTGATTTACAAAAATTTAAATTTTAATAATTAAGTCCACGCAATTAATTATTTTCGTAGCTCTGAATCATCGCAAATGGGATAAATCGAATTATCATATACAAAATTATGTTTTATTAGAAATAAATTATAACTGATTTCAGAAAAATCACTGGCAATAATTTCAGTATTTATTAAATTACTCAAAACAGTGGCATGAAAACGAAATTTGAGTAAGGATCACGAAGGATCACTCATTCCATGATTTTCTCGAAGATCCTGGTTAATTTTTTTTCATCCACTGTAAACTATTAATTTTTAAGTGCATATGGTATGCAAGCCATTTTCCAATCTCGCCCACGTATGTATGTCCGAAATGAGACCTTAAAAGGGGTAAATTCGACCTGTAGTTGCATGAATATATCTGGAACCAATAAGTACACAATTATAGTTAGGATCCCGTGAAACTGCGAAATTGCGAAATTACTTAACAGTTGCATAAATGTAGGGATGAGAAGAATCTTGCGGCTGTTAGTCTGGAAGTCGATATCGAATCAACCGACGATATTTTATGTAGTACACCAATGTACACCTCGATGTAGCTGATGAAGTGTGAAGATCCCAAACAGCTAATAAATATGCGTCTTTATAAATACGAGATAAAACATGAATACATATACATTTAAAAAAAAAAAAATGTAATTATAAAGATACAAATAACAGTCAAATTCTCAGAAATACGCGGACAATAAATTTATATATACATATACAAATACTCACACAAATGCATATACAATATATATATATAATAAACTTGTATATCATATATTTACTTTTGAATTTTTAAGAAATTATGTCAACAATAAATATATGTCATTAATATTAAAAAAAATAAAAAATAAATTTAAGAAATGTTGGTGATTTTATGGGAATTCTACTTGTAACTGTAAAATGAGATTATTTTATCTCAACGATTTTAAAAACAAAAGGCTGTTTACTATAACATTTCAAAAACGACGAAAATCTTTTCTTTAACCTTTTCTTTGCACAATTTCAAGGACTCAGATGGTTATTTTCACCACACTATCAACTGGTACCGCCTATCTGCATTATTCGCCATTAAATCTTTTTTATGTCGGCTATCAGAGCGAATTTGTTTAGCCCAAACCGAAGAAGAGTACAGCTCTTCCTGACTTGTTGGACCCACCATCAACAAATCATTCAAACATTTTTGTGTGGATGTCTTACAGGACGCATCTAAAACGACTCGTAGTTTGGTCGTTGTAATTTGAGGCCGTAAGACACACTGCTGGGGTATTACGTAGTGTGGAGTAGCAAAAACATCATTGCTTACAGGGGACATATAACCTAGGGATTCGTATTCTTCCATAAATTCCACATACATTTTCTTTAAGTTCGGATCTCGAGATAATCTTCTCTCGAGCGACAAAAAACGGCGTTTGGCCATCTCGAATGAATGGCCCAAAACGCTTGGATCCGACTTAAATGGAAGTCTGACTCCAAATCAACATGAAAGCAGTATTCTATTAGTCTTTCGATAATGTTCCTCACACAACTTCTGTCCTGGCGACAAAATCTTTTTAGAAGATGGATCTTCTTCCAATGACTAGAATTTTTTCAAATTGTGATCTATTGATTCTAATATTTCTTCTGGGCTATTCAGGCTAGAGACCGGTTGTTAAGGAGTTGAGGAATTTGCCATATATTTTCCCGATACTATCCCCTGTGGTTTTTTTGCAGTATGGGATAGTTCGGACCTAGCTTTATTTGGCCAACGCACAAAAGTACGAAAAATGACTCAGCTCCAATCAACATATCTATCCGCTGAGGTTTATAAAAATATGGTTCTGCTAAGGGCAAGTTCTTCGGTAGGGACCAATCTTTCACGTTCACTGGCTGGTCAGGATGATAGCTTGAAATGGTTTTTAAAATCCAAAAGTCGAATGGAAACTCGCTATCATTGATTCTCGACTTCACCACAGTGTGTATCTTTTTCTTTACTTGTGAATTAGATTGGCCAATTCCAAGCAAGTTGATGCACGATTCCGTCGCTGACACATGCAAAGCATGCGAAGTAGAAGGGCCATCATTCGTTAACGCATGAGTTGGATTTTCTGTTGGTGGTAACGATAAGTTATTTTCAGTTACTGTAAACCGGTGCAGAAGTTTATGGTGCGATCTTGCACAGATTTGACATCTAGTTGATTTGCGGTTCGCAACGGTGTGACCTTTTCGCAGACAATTTAGACAGAGAGATGCTGACATAACAAACTCAAACCTTTGCATTACAGCAAGGTGGGCGAACGGACTGCACTTGGCCACAACATGGTCTTGAGCGTTGCAATAACTGCAAGCTGGTTTGGTGTTGGCAGAGGAGTAAGCCAAAGAAATTCTATTAAGTTGCTTGCTAAACCCAGTTTTCTCCTGTTTTTTGTTTGTCAGTCTCTTCAGCGGATAGATGATGGTACCTACGATTTAATATCTTTTCGAAATCGGACCACAACGGCAATTCCTCATAATCCAGTGACTCTTCCCATTTTTGCCTGGTGCCATTTTAAGCATGTCCGTCTGTCTGTCAGTCCGTCTGTCTGTCTGTCCGTCTGTCTATCGGTTTCTACGCAAACTAGTCTCTCAGTTTTAAAGCTATCGAATTGAAACTTTGCACACATCCTTCTTTTTCTTGCAGGTAGTACATAAGTCGGAAAGGGCGGGATCGGTCGACTATATCTTATAGCTGCCATATGATTGATCGGAAATGCCAAACCTTTGGTGCCTTTTAAGTTAGAGTTATCCTATAGCTGCCATATAACTGATTGATCGGATATGCCATACATTTGGTGTCTTTAAAGTTAGAGGGTTGGGACTTTCCACACATATTACATTTGACCGAAATATCTTATGTACAAAATTTCCGAAGGATCGGCCGGCTATATCCTATAGCTGTCATAGAACGATCGGAATTGGCATAACGTTGGTGTTTTTTAAGTTAGGAAGATGGGACTTGGTACAGATTCTATTTTGAGCAAAATAATCCGATTTGTTAAATTTCATAGGGATCGGCCAACTATATCCAATAGCCGCCATATAACTGAACGATCGGAAACGGCACAATTTCAAGGGTATATCAACTTCGGCTCCGTCCGAAGTTAGCTTTCCTTTCTTGTTTATAAAAAAAAATAAATGATTAATATTCAACGATCGAAAATAATTAAATAATTAATTGATAGTCGAATAAATCTATAGTCGAGGCACTGAGTATTTAAATATTTGTTCGCCAGTGATACCGAAAACAATATATCGAACCAAATTGTAGGGTATAGCGTCACTTGGCGTTCCGTTGAACAAAGGCGCCAAAAATGCATATATGTGCATAAATAAAGGAGAGGAAAACGGAGGGAGGCGAAAACGACAAGTTCCCACCTGCATCTATTTGTATATATGTCGAACTACAATGGCTGAGGAGTAGGGGACGAAAGTTTCTAGTCCTTCTACTAGGAACGTTAAAATTTAAGCGTGTTAGTAAATGCTGGCTGTCTACATTTCCACAAATAAGAATATATAGAAACATGACACCAAGCATCGTTCTACGTTAATGATAGTAAGTTGATTAGTAAAAGTCTCTTACATAAGTACAAGTGAATTAGTTAAGGCAAGAAGCAAGTCGTTAATAAACAGTGTAAAATGTAGGGGTCCAAGATGGCTTCCTTGGGGCACCCCAAATGTGGGGCGGACAAATCAAGAGGTTACATCTTTAAAGAAAACACTTTGGGTTCTCCCAGCTAAGTGGCTCGAAATCCAGGTAAGAAGATCAGTTGGGAATCCCAAAAGACTGAGTTTACTTAAGAAACGAATGGTAAACAGAGTCAAATTAAAGAGTTTAACGAGCGGTTCGCACAGAGCTTCGGCACAGTTCTTCAGAACACAGCCTGATACTCCATCAGGGCCTGGCGAATACACGGGCTTGACCTTAAGAAGATCCGATAACACAGCACTTTCATCGAAAGATAACATGTGGGAGTTTTACACCCACAGGTTTGGTTATTTTTTTTTTCACCGTACTTGGCTGATGTGCTTGGACGAAAATATTCTCTGGCCAAAAGCTGGCGGAACAAATCGTCTTGAACATCTGCAAGGGCACACCTATTTTCAAAGATGTCGTGTGCCTGGTGTATGAATATTTAAATTTTGTAATTTCCACCAACTTTATGTCGACTTTTGTTTTGGTTAATGTAAGCCGAGATATCAATCTCAGAAGTATCATGGGGCAAGCCGGGAAACAAAAATGTGTTTCGATGGTGGGATCACCTGATAGGGTTTTGGTGCAGCCGTAACTATTACTGCGGCATCAGTACGTACCGGGGGCTGGACGGTTGATTACCCTGTTTGGGGACTGTTACGGGGGTTTAAATTATTGGGTCTGGGATCACTTGAAGCGATACCATAGAGGACACATCGAACAATTGCTCATTAATTCTAAGATATTCGGAAGCCGAATTTTTCTCAAGTCTGGCCCTTGGGGTGGCCAGAGATATAAGCGGCTGCATAGTTGTCCGCTGAGCAGGCGACTGAAGATTATTCACCACAAGCACATCACTAAAAGAGGATTTTATACGCTTTGGAGACTCATTTAGTAGTTGAAGACTACTAAACTGTGTATCGATCGCACAGAGTTGGTCATTGATTTTACGAAAACCACTAATCAACTCCTTGAATCCGCTTTTAGTCTGCCTCATGAACGATCTCATTTCGTCCTGAACAGCACGACAACCGTCTCAGCAAAAGTGGAGACCAGATCTACGTGAGACTGCGTCCGAAACTGAGGCCGTGAACCTGGCACACTTAGCGTGTAAAACATTTTTACAAAGCCAGCAGTGTTTGGCTGGGAAAACGAGATTGTCTTATTACAAAACTTTAACGCACAGGCCAATTTAAATTCCATAATTATTAAGAATTTAAATAATTAATTTAATAAAAATTATTAAAAATTCAATAATTAATTTATTAATTATATTGATGAACCTTGTACCACTGTACCAGGGAAACGAAAGGGGGTGATTGAACAGAGCAGTTAGTACGAGTTAGTAAAATGCAAAGAAATAGAGATTAGAATCTCTATTGAGCGAGAAATAGGAGCTATAGAATAGAAGAAACACCGTAAGAGATGAAGAAGCAGAGCAGGGCTATGTTTGGAAGAAAACTTAATAAAATTATTATTTAACCTCCAAATATATCACTGCACACGCGAATCGATACGGATCTATGAATTGCAATTTGTTTATTATTTTTGTTTCTTTATGTGAATAGAAATAAACACCGATTGTTTATGGAAAGCTAATAAGCAAATTTTATGAAAACGCAGTGCGCACAAAAAAAACACGATTCTATCATTTTGAACTACGTATGCGCCAAGAATTGAAAGGAGGGTGCAATATTCCAGCACAAGACGAATAATTTTTTGTCTTTTCTCGACTTTCAATTTTTTGCACATGCGGTTCTGAGTTCGGATCCTTTAATCCTGCGGCTACTTTCCTAGTACACTCAATGCAGGTGCAGGACATGGGGATGACGATGACTCCTTCAATAAAGGCGCTGAATAAATCCAGTTGATTAATAAATGTTGTTTCGCGACGCGAACTTTAAATTGTTTATTTTTTTCAAAGTTCACAGCACTACCGTCGCGAGCCACTTTTTTTTTATTTTTATTTTAGTTTTCTTTTATTCTATGTGTCACTGGCACTAGTTGCTTTATTTTATAAAATTATAATAAACAAGTCCGCCCGGGGCACAGTGGTCGATTTGGCCTTTCCAGCAGAACAAAACTATTCACAAGAGACTGGTACGCTTATTGTTTATGAAAATATTTACTCAGGGGTTCTTGGGCCCGCTGATAACGAATCTGGAGTTAGATTTTCAAAATTCATAATGGCGGATCCAATATGGCAAACATAAGATTGAAAAACTTGATGGATTTTGATGAAACATTGTATCTAGAAGTTATTCGAGTCGATGATACCAAAGCTGAAGTTGGTTTTTTAAAATTCAAAATGGCGGATCCAATATGGTGGATACAACCTCGAAAAGTAAATGGATTTTGATGAAACATCGTATTACCTTGTGCTCATCATTATTGAAGTGTTTTTTATTCAGAATGTTTCCAAACACATGATTTTCTACCGCTAAAAATTTGCGACACTGTTTTTTTTCTTCGTACCACACCAGAAAAACTTCCCGTTTGGTCACAGACATCGTTCCAGAAAAGTACTTCAATATTTTAAGTTGCTCAAAGTTGCAGACTTGCTTTGTCAATTCACGAGGGCAACAGTCTATACTTACGTAATCAACAAAGAGTAGATCGGGCGAAGGTAGGCGTTAAAAGTTTAGATCTGATAAAAGTTAGTCTCTGCGTCATAAAAAGGTATACAATATTAATATGTTATACATATATTGAATTCCAAGTGCAGCAAATAAGCACAGGTTACAAACACTTTATTTGATATATAATATGTTTTTTTGAAAATCTAATAGTTAGTTCACTTCAGTCTAAGAAATGGCAGGGAAGCGGAACACGTTCGATACACTGTTTGTTAACAATGTTCGATAGATTACTGCAGCTCGATTATCGATAGAAAATAAAAATAATTTATATCAATATTATCAGTTAACTACCGGTAGCTATAATTTAACATAAAGGACACTTTATCGAAACATTGAAAATTAAATTAAACGATGCTAGATATGCCAATAAAATGAGATTATTTTATCTCAACGATTTTTAAAACAAAAGGTGGCTGTTTACTGTAACATTTCCAAAACGTCGAAAAGAAAAGTATAGCACTCAACTAGACGTTATAATTCGATATATTCTGCAAAAATAACTTAAGAATAGCTTATCTATTGCGGCGAAGCGGGGCGAATTCGTAAGAGAGCGCAACTGAGCTTTTATTTCGCTCCCGCTCCGTCTATGCTAACTTAGACTAGACTTCAATTTGTTCTCGACTTCAGTATTTAATTATGCTACTAATCTAATCTAATTTAATTATGCTACAGTAGGTTAGGTTAGGTTAAGGCGGTGATGCTAGGGGGTCATAGAAGACCCCCCGCTTCCACTTGAGCCGCTAGGGCTCCTTGTGTTACCGCTGGGGCAAGGGTTTCACCTAAGTGCTAGTTCGTCTGCAGCGCAGTTTCCCTCGTGATTCCTGTGACCGGGAACCCAAATGAGGTAGATGTCATGCTGCTCAGCCATCTCGTTGAGAGATCTGCGACAGTCATTGACTGTCCTGGAGTTGGACGAGAATCCGTCTAGTGCCTTGAGGGCTGCTTGACTGTCGGAGAAGATGCATATTGTATCCCGATTGCCCCTTAGTGCTGGGGATTCCAGTGCTTCCCTAATGGCTACTACTTCAGCCTGGAAAACACTGCAGTGGTCAGGGAGTCTGAAGGACTCCTTTAGGCTCAAATGTTCACAAAAGTAACCGCCTCCCACCTGTTCCGCCGTTAAGTTTGATCCATCTGTGTAGATGTGAATGGAGCCCTCCGGTCCCGGTGTCCGGGCGTCCCATTTCTCCCTCGAGGGGATGATGATTCTGTAATTATTGGTGGGTTGGTCGATGGGCACGCAGTAGTCCGTGCCCCCCTCAGGCATGAAGTGACGTAGGTTCAGTCTGGTATGACCAAAACTATTCTTGCTCCATAGATTCGCCTCTCGCAGTCTTATTGCCGCCAGTGTGGCTATCTTTACCCTCATCAGTTCTTCTGGTAGTAGGTCAAGGATGATATCTAGGGCGTTGCTAGGCGTAGTGCGTGGACTGCCTGTTATACAGACTTCCGCCATGCGCTGCGTCTTCCTGAACCTGTCTGATTGGTCTGATGATCGCTGTGTAAAACCATCTGACTATCTTGGGGGACATTCCCCATTTCAGGCCTACCGCCTTGCGGCAGGTATAGAGTGCTATTGCCGCTTTCTTAGTCCTATCTGCGATGCTTAGCTTCCAGTCCAGTTTCCTGTCTAGAGTGATGCCTAGGTACTTCGCACTATCGCTAAGAACTAGTGATTCCCCTAGAAGTTTCGGAAGCCTTAGATTTGGTATCTTGTACTTCCTGGTGAACAGCACGAGCTCTGTCTTGGACGGATTGACTCCCAGCCCGTTCTTTTGCGCCCAGGCCTACAGAACTTTTAGCTTCCCTGCGGGTATTTCTCTACGAAGGCAATAGCAACATCGTCCGCGTACGCAATGATCTTACAGCCGCCACCCTCCAAGGATCGTAGTAGGCTATTAACCGCCACGTTCTAGAGTAGTGGTGAGAGTACACCTCCTTGCGGGGTGCCCCTCTTGACGTATCTTCGAATAGTCGAACCTCCAAGAGTAGCCTCGACACTCCTGTTGACCAGGATCTGCCGTATTAGGTCAATTGATCGGTCGTCTATTCCAAGTCCCGTCAGTGCACCAATGATTGAGCACGGCAAGATGTTGTTAAAGGCCCCTTCTATGTCTAGAAAAGCAACAAGTGCGTATTCCTTAAAGTTGATCGCTCGCTCAGCGATCATAGTGATTTCGTGCAGGGATTTCTGTTGATCGGCCCCTTTTGTGAGCATGCTGAGAGCATGAGATGTCACTTGGGTTAATGGTTAGTTGGAGATGGAGACTCAGGAGTCTTTCCATAGTCTTAAGGAGGAAGGATGAAAGACTTATAGGTCTGTAGTCCTTAGTGGTGCCGTGGGATGGTTTTCCCGCCTTGGGTATGAATACAACCTTCGTGCAAAGCCACGCCTATGGTACCATACCAGTAGTGAAGACTGTACTGAAGATTTTCTTGATCCATTTCCTTAGGTTAATACCGGCCCTGGATAACTAAGCCGGTAGAATACCGTCTGGGCCCGGAGATTTGAAGGGTTTAAAGCTTTCTATTGCCCACTTAAGATTTCTCTCACTAAGTAGGTAGTTGAGTAGGCCCTGAGGGCCCTGGCTACGCATCCCCTGGGTTGTTTCTTCCGATGAGCAACCCGGGAAGTGTGCGTTGACAAGGGTCTCCAGGGATTCCTGGCTTGAGGTTGTCCACCGCCCATCCGTGTTCTTAATATAGCCTACGATGGGGGCTGTAGTAGAGAGAATCTTTCTAAGGCGGCGGCCTCTGATGTCTCCTGGATGTTGGTGCAGAAATTGGCCCAGGCAACCCTCTTTGCCTTGCGCAATTCTTTGTTATATTGCCTAAGTTCAGCTTTATAGGGTTCCTACGCCTCGTCTGTGTTGGTACGGTGCGCGTGGTTAAAGGCCCTACGTGCATTTTTCTTGAAGGGGGCTAGCGACGAGGTCCACCATGGAGGCTTCTTCGATCTGCTGCTACCTTATCTTTTCTTGGGGCAGGCCCTATGGTATGCTTTTGCGCTCGTCGCAGTAAGCTTTCCTACCATGGCGTTGAGGCCCTCGTAGGACTCGATAGTCTCTGAAGGTGGTTTCAATGTAGCGGTGGTCTGAAAAGGAGTGTTTGTCTAGGACTCTCCAGCTGGTGATTGCATCAGCCAGGGAGTGTGAGAATAGTGTAATGTCAAGAACCTCTTTCCTGTTCTTGACGACGAAGGTGGGTTCTGAACCTCTGTAACCCACTAGAAGCTTAGAGCTGAGGATAAAATCGAAGATTGACTCACCCCTCTCATTTGTGTCCGTGCTTCCCCACTGACTATGATGAGCTTTGGCATCGCATCCTATTAGTAGGTCGATTTTTCTCCTCTTGCTGTCTTCCACTAGCCGGCTAAGTAGCGAGTGCGGTGGGGGTCCTGTTTGGTCATGACCCATATATGCCGAGCATATTCTTAGATGGCTGCCTTGGCTTTCTATCGATGCGGCTACATGATCTTCATTGCTGAAATTTGGTAGCAAGAAAATGTTAAGGCTCTTTTTTGCGAGAATGCAAGCTCGCTTTTTACCTGTTACATCGGCTGTGTACAGCCTGAAATCCGACGCCCCCAAACCGAGAATCCTGTCTCCATGGATCCAGGGTTCTTGGATGAGGGCCACGTCAGCTCCACTCTCTGCGAGATGGAGCAGGCGGATGCCACCTTACTGTGATGGAGATTTATATGCAGGAATGTCAGAGACATCCTTTAGATTTTCCACCACAGTAACCTCAGCCTCGGTGTCGGAGCCTAGCAGTGAGTCCTCCTCCATGCCGACGCCCCCAAGAGCCCTTGCCAGGTCACTCTCCTCTGATGTGTACCCTTCCAGAATGTCCTCCTCCACATCTGACATTCCTTCTGGGCGGACCTCTTCGGACGGTTCCCCCAAGTCTAGCTCTTGTGCGTCTGTCTCCAGGTCGATGCCTCCTGGCTTATTCTTCGCATCCGACTTGTAGACCCTCACTGCTACGTGCTCGAACCCGTACTTAATACGGCTACCAGCACCCCCCAGGATCCTAGCAGTCTCCTCATTTAGAGTGAGGACGACCTGCCTTCTTAGTCCCACTGCTTCCTCCACCTTGGCGACTCTCCAGTCCGCCGTAGGGAGTGTGGGATTGCACATTTTTAGCATGGCCAGTATGGTAGCAGTGTCCGCCGGCTTCTCTGTCAGCCATACGCGGGCCCTCGGTTTGCTGGGGATCTTGTCCCAGTCCACCGCCTCCAGACTGGCTCCTATGTAAACCTCTCCAACCGACGCAATCATGCGCTTGTAGAGGCTTACAGACCTCGCATCTTGGCACGCTATCACCTTGATGCTACCTTGGTACCACCCTGCGTCTCCGCAGTCCGGTGGAGGTCCTCCGTTCTTGAGCATCTCCTCCATGAAGCGCCCATGTAACTCGTTCACCACCCTACGCCAAAGCTCCTTGGTAATCAGGCCATCTTTGGAGCCGTTGTCAACGACCCCAATGATGGACCTGCCCTTAGTAACCTCTGCGAAGGATCTGTTACTCTGTTGCGTCTGCACCTTTTTTTTCTTTGCTAGGGGCGCTCCACCGTCCGTCGACCTCTGCCTCTTCGCACTTTGTGCTCTATCTTTGGCAGAGTCGCCTACTTCTGGCGGCTTTTTCGGATCCAGTCTCACACCCGCTTTTGTTGGCTGAAAGTCAGGCAGGATTTCCCTCGCCCACTTTATGATCTCAGCCTGATCGGGGTTGGATTCCGCCGATGGGTCTGCCCTCATGAGAATGAAGGCCGCTCTCCTCCTATCCTTGTAGGAGCCCTTTCGCTGCAAGGGGCCAGCAGTCCCCGGACCGGGGCCTTCCTTAGGGATGCCGCCGGTACGAGAGGAGCTCGACCCTGGGGTCTTGCCCCCCACACCGTTCGGTGGTCCCATAGTGGGCCCCGTTTTGGGGGTCGGTGCCTTGGCATCTCCCCCTACACCGTCGCAGCTCGCCTCCGAACGTTGTCCCTCAGTGGGGAGCTTCGCCATCCCAGCATCTCTTTGGCCTCTATCTGCCTTGGAGATTGACGGATCCATGATCCCATTTCCGGACTTTCTTGGGGAGTTCCGTTCTCCACTATTTTTGTTTGTGTTGTTTCTTGAATTCATATTTGAACCCACGAGTAGGCGCGAAGGGGTTCGTCCATCATGACTTAGCCCGCTTATCATGATAAGCCTGATTGAAACTGAGGGGTCGGCTGGTCCCCCAGAGTCCGCATATTAACGTCCGTGCACCCCCCCGGACATGCATCCCCCGGCATATGCTGTTCCACCTTAGATTGGGGTGATTTGAGGAAGGGAGTGTTCTTCTCCCCGCCCGACTACGATTCGCCAGCGTCCTCGGCAGAGACATGAACTTACCGGGACCTGTTACCAGCCGCCCTCACGTGGAGAGTATAGTCGCATCGAAATCATGCGTTTCTCCCCCTGTAGTACCCGTTGGCTGACGGCCAAATGCTACAGTAACTATAGCAGCTTTTTTATAGCTTCAATAAAACAATCGCAAATTCAATTTAAATATTTATTTGGTAGCGGAAATAACGTTCAATTATACGAAGTAGCGGACGGCGCATGCGCGACAAAGAACATAAAGAAAATGGAACTGCTGTTAACGGTAGTGGACCCATGCGTATAGTTACGCTGATAGAACTAATTATAGATAATTTCAGTAATAAATGCTGACCAAAATTCCCAACGCAAAATTTATTGTTCCAGGTTGGGATTCAAAGTAAAGATTTTGAGCAGGTACAAACTCTACAGATAAATTAGGTTTTAATGGTTTATTCATGGTAAGAGGCCTCGAATATTAGCACCAACTGTTTATTTTATGTTTAAGCTATAAGTATAAATTTATAAAAATGGCTATGGACCTTGTTAAGCTACGCAGCGTTTAAGTAGCAGCAGTTCCAAAGTATAAAGCAATGCATATTAATAAAAATTTTTTATTTCAGGTTATACCAGAGACCAGACTACAGTAACAGCCGAAATAAGTGATTTATGTAATGAAAGTTCCATAGTTCTTTAGGGCCTTAAAAAGTCATATTTATTTTAAGACAATATTGTTTAACTAACTATAACAAATTCAATAAAGTTATTTCGAGTTTTCCTTTAAATCCAAAATTAATTTTCAATAAGATCAATAAGAAAAAAAATCTTTCATAGGAAAATAATCATAAAAAATAATTAAATAATCAAAAACAATCATAGAAGACCAAATTTTAATGTAGTAAAACGGAGATTTCAATTTTGGATGAGTATTCCAAAGATATGGTATCTGCTAGATGACATTTTTGCTGCCCCTCTCTTGCCGCTGTCGCTGTTTCCGTTGCTGCTCTCTTGTCGTCGCCGCTGCTCCTCTCGTCGTCGCTGCTCCTTGGTTTCACTGTTGGGCTTGCGTTCCCGAGCTGGCAAGGATTAACAGGATCGCTTTACAGGATCACACCTGGTCGTAACGGTCAGAAATCGACAAAGCGTAAGCCAGGCCGATCCGTCGCTATTGCTTTGACACCAGGATACCTGTCTCGTCCAGGAATAAACCAACCCGGGTTGGTTCTTGACTTTTGACGTACCCTTGGGCTTCAGTTCCACCACGGATCCTTGATCCTTTTCCCACATGCTCCTTGACTTTTCCATGTTCGATGACTCACTTACAGCCGCCGGACTTAACCACTTGAGCCACGGATCACAGATCCTTGCGCACTCGCTCTAAATCCCGCACTTGAGACTGTCGAACATACCCACAGGGGGTACTTCAGCCTATACTCAGCCATCGAAGAAAACTTTCTCGCTTGAATGTTAGACTTAACCACGGGGGTCTTTCATTCAACTCTTCCAGCTTCCCTAGAAGACTCGGCCCCGATTTCCTCGGCCCTCCTTATATAGCCCCTGACGCGCCCGTTAATCCTTGCGAATCTCGCTTTCTGCCGTTAATTCTTCGTTCCTCTGTTCTCGCCGTTAACTTTCTCCAATTCCCGTCGCATTTCTATTGGCGGGATCTCTTTGTTGCCCCCCCTTTGCCCCGCTTGGGCCACCGATTCATTTTGTTATTATGCAAGTCACCGCACTTCGTCCGGATACCCCCGCGCTCCCTCCCTGTGGGCATTCCAAGTGCATTTCTGCGCTTCTGCATTTTCTAAGCAGAGCTGCGCTGTTGTGGGCCGCTTCGTTCTCCGCCGTACCGACTCCCGACTCCCCGTCTCCTATGACATTCGAGCGCGACCGCGGCGGTCCGCCCGTTACATTCCACAGTGATTCCTCTTTCTCCTTCTTCCGTGCGCGCAGCCGCGCTGGTTCTCCTAGAGGGTATTATAATTTTGGTCAAAAGTGTGCAACGCAGTTGCGACCTGGAGCCTTCCTGCTTTGACGAGTGCTTTTGGATCGCGGCTGGCGAGTGAACTTCAGCTTTGCCGCTCCAAATGCTCTACAACGGTGGCCGGTTTCAGCGGCGCTGAGTTTGAAACGGATGGAGCATCCGTTAATGTGTGCTTGAAGTCCCGCCTTAGCATATATTCAGTGGAAATTGAGGCTGTTGTAGCTTCACATATAACGGACTGTCAACCTAGCCATAACTTAGATGCTTCGGGTTGGAAGATTCCTGGCAATATGGATCTGGCTGACCCCAACTTCCACAAAACGCAGCGAGTGGATCTTCTGATTGGAGCCAACTTATTCTTTGACTTATTGTTGGCTGGCCAAATCTAGTTAGGTCACGGGCTTCCCATTGCTCAGAATACTCGATTTGGCTGGGTGATTTCTGGACACGGTGAACTATCACGGGATGTGTCGTCGCTCTATACTAGGAAAGACAACCCACGGAATAACCACTGGAATGATGTGACTGCTGCCCCTTCCAACAGTGTTATTGAAGGCCCACCCTTCAATGGGGGGAGGATGATGGGCCAAGCAGCCACTAAAAAATGCATTTAAAATAATCATAAAATGTTAGCTGCAACTGTTGTTATCAGCATGTATTCGTCTCTGTTTTGTCTCTCAGTTTCGCATGCGCTTTATTGTTATTTGTTGCGTATGCGCTTTGGGAAGCTTTGGTAGAGCTTCTGCGAAATCTTTTGGGTTTCGCTTGCTGTGATTTGGAATTGATTGAAGCAGCATAGATTAGGGTTAAATTGAACCCAAATAAAAGTATTGAAAATCTGATTTGAAACGCGTCTATTTATTTGGCTGCTATTAAAATCTATTAATAGCATACCAGAGGTGATAAATGTATTTGTCAATGTGTGTGTTGTCTTTGTTTATGGTTTTATACCGTTGGCTGCATTGTTCAATGATTTTTTCTGTGTTGTCGAGAATTCTGGACTTAAGTGTTTGTTTAGGTTAGGTTAGACGGCTGGCGGTCTCCTCCTGAGGAGGCGACCACCACACTTAGACCGCATTCGGTCCGTTGTGATACCGTGGGCCGGATCTGAAATTCCCTTTATTTGCGGAGAAGGATTTACGGTCTAGTAGTTTCCCCATCCTGAGGCCTTGGAAAATTTATTTATCCGCTTTGGATCTGTTTTTGACATCATCAAGATGTTTGTTGAAGTCTGCGAGACTGTAGGGCTGGACAATGGCATAGAAGATGCTCGACAGCTCTTCTTCTTCTTCGTTCTTTTTCTTCGTTCCAGCAGCTGCGGCAGTAGTCCTTGTGGGGTGAACATATTCGACTAGAATGTGTTCCCACTAGCCAGTGCCCCGTTCAGACTCTTATAGACGTACTGATTCGGGATCTTTCCATCCTAAGTAGTTGTGATGTTCTTTTGTTTGAGAAGCCAGCGTTAAGCTGGCCGGCAGTTGGGAACGGAGTCCCAGCTGAGCTGGTTCTCCTTTTTATTGGCTTCTCTAAGTTGGAGCGTGTAAGAGGCTATAGGTACACCGGTACCTACCTAATTCCTCTGCTATGCAGTTGCTAGTGATGAACCTGTGACCAGTGTCCCAGATTAGGCTTATTTTATACTGGTTTAATTTAACTTATTTCATATTGGCTAAGTGCGTTCTCAGGGCCTGGGATTTGCTCCTCCCACTCCTCCTTATCTGGAATGAGGTTTTGGAAGTATGATTGTGGGTACTCCCTGGGAGTACAGTAGTCGGTACTGCCTGGATTGAAAGGGTCGTTTAGTAGAACGGTGGAGTGGCTCTTCTTTAGGTAGCTCCATTGCTGGATGTTCCTTACTCTGATAGCCTTTAGGGCTTCATTCGGGGTGGATCGTAGTGCACCGCTGACACATAGTAGTCAGCTGCAGTCTGGATTTTTTCCATCTTCTTAACGACATTTTTCTTTTTTAGGCCTGGCCACCATACCAGCACTCCATACAGTAGTATGGGTCGTATAGATCCAGCTTACAATAAAGGAGGTCATGCCCCAGGGGGACTTGATCCCTATGGTTTTTTTTGCAGGTAAAGAGGGCTACAGCAGCCTTTTTGAGTTTTCTTTAATATTGGAGTTCCAATTCAGCTTCCTATCCAGAATTAGCCCTATATTGGCTCTATTACTCTTCCATCTTGCATAGAATCTATTTGACAGCTATGTTCCATCGGAAAGTGGAGAGGACTCCGCCTTACGGAAGGGTTCTACTGATGACCCTTGTTAAGGAAGATGTGCCTAATGAGGACCTAGTACCTATTGACTGTTATGCACGTTAGAAGCTGGTCAATGAGTCCCACCAGGGCATCATCTACAAGAGTCCTCAGGGTGCTGGTTATGGTGTTCAAGAGTAAATTGTTGAAAGCTCCTTCTAAGTCCAGAAAAGCTACCAGGGCGTATTCCTTTGAAATAAAATGTCAGAATAAAATGAAAAAAATGTCTTCCCTATTTCGGAAATGAGAGCGTGGTGGCACGGTGGATGTTGTGGAATTCTGCATAGGGCAAGGGATCTGTTGAAGATATTTACATGCCAGTTTGACATGCCAGCAACATGCTGGCAAAGCGAAATAGGACACCCTGGTGGTCCACAAAGCTGGCGACCCTCCAGACGGCAAGCAGAGCCCTGTTAAATAGGGCAAAAGTTGAAAACGAGGGGACCGAATACATGGTCTCTTTGGCCTTTGGCCTCTCATATAAAAGCGCTCTTCATGAAACTCCTTCTGCACAGACATCGAAAATACAGCCCAAGCTGAAAAGCTTAGGAAAATTCTATGCCAATCAGCTACAACTCTTCGCTATCTCAAAAAAGATGACGGCACTTACACCAAAAAAATGAAGAATCTCTAGCCACACTGCTAGGAACCCTTTTTCCCTTTGCCCGATACAAATGGCCCTCCCACTAACTTTAGACCAGAAAACTCAATACTGGGCAAAAAACAGTTTCAAGCCCTATAAATCGGCAGGGCCCGACGAAAAAATACCTTCACAAATCCAATAAACAGGAATAGGGAAATAGGGCAGGCAATAATTGCCACAAAATGACTCCTGCACCAGTGGCTCAAATCACGAACCGCCTTCATACCAAAAGCAGGCAAGCCACCACATATGACCCCAAAAGATTTAACACCTATCAATCTCTCATCCTTCCTGCTTAAGACGCTAAAAAGAGTCATAGGCCTATCCTAAGATCAACTCTTAACCTCACCCATATCTCGGGTGCACAGCATGCTTACAAAAAGGGTAAATCCACCGAGTCTGCCCACCACGCGCTCATTTCCAAAACTGAGAACGCATTTTCTCAAAAGGAATACGCCCAGGTAGCCTTTCTGTACATAGAAGGAGCCTTCTACAACGTTCTCCCGAACACCATAACCCTGAGGTTTCTTGGGGTAAATTATCCCAAGAGGTGGGACTCATTGACCAGCTGCTAACCTGCAGGACAGTGATGTCCTCACTAGGTACATCTTCCTTAACAAGGGCCGTCAGTAAAGGCACACCGTAAGGCGGAGTCCGTTCCACTCTCCTATACTCTCCTCCTCCCCTAGCCGAATGGACCAGCAGTAATGACCTGGAATTAAATGCAGAGAAAACAGTGTTAGTGCATCTGGAAATACAAAATCTCGCCCCTCGTTCCCCCAGCACTAAAAAACCAAAGGCACTCCTTCAGCAACAGTTCCAAATATAATATTGGGTAGGAAGCTGAACTGGATCCTCGATCCACCCCAAACGAAGCCCTAATTGCCATACTTCGCATACCAAACCCATGACTATGTGGAATAGAGCAAGCGAAGGACGCGAATCAGTCTAAGGGAAACCCAACAATGGAGCACCTTCAACACGGGCCACTGCACCATTTTATTAAACGACCCACTTATTCCCAACACTACATACTACTAAACTCCCAGCGACTATCCACAAACACCTTTCCAGACCCACAATCCTAATAAAGAAGAATTAATGGCTCACTGATGGCTTCAAACTAAGCAGTAGAGAAGGAGGAGGAATGTACTCCGAACAATGTACAGCCTCTTTAAGACTACCTAATCACTGCAGCGTATTTCAGTCCGAGGTGATAGCCATAAGGGAAGCACTTAAATATGTACCATATATACAACTCTACAGAAAGAGGAATCAATATATACAGTGACAGCCAAGCGGCTATAAAAAACAAAAACAGTGTCCTAAAAACATATGGGTCCCAGGTAACAGGGACATCACATGCTCCACTCAGCTCGAGGTTGAACTGGATGGTACCGGTGTAAAAATAGTCTCATACAAACTTAAATTTCAACACCTAGGGTATAGGTTCCTCAGCAACATCTAGATGATGTCAGAAACAGATCCACATATTATAGAAAAATTTACCAAGGCCCACGATGGGGAAACTGCTAAACCATAAGTCCTTTTTGCGAATTAGGGGAATTAGATGTGGCCCACTCTATCACAAGAGACTGAATACGGTTGTATTGTGGTGTTTGCCCCTATAGGAGGAAACCGCCAGCCGTCTAGCCTAACCTAACCTACCTAGCCTATGCGAATAGTGGATTAGTGGATTTTGGGGCTTTAGAAAAGCTCTTCTAAAACAAGAGAGTGGTTAGAAGATAGGTGTGAGAGTAATCTGGCGTTTATTACATTATATGGAATGTTTCTGATCACACCAAAGTCAATTAAATCATACGGATCTATGTGATCTGCAGACCAGTAGGGTGGGCTTTCCGTGGTGACGTAATCCAGATTGTTGCAGTTTATCGAGCTCTCTCGTATCCCAGAGCTTTTAAAAAAAAGTTTAATAATAGTAGCTTCCGTCCGAATATTCTGGTTTGGGCTATGCAGCTGACGCTAGTCGCTTTGGTCAAGCCTGTGTTCCTTAGTGTGAAGAGCCGTCCTTCCTTCTGTACGGCTACATAAAAGCTCATCGAGATCGTCAATGTGTTCTTTATGCCGGCGCCTTAGCGACAGGATTCTGTGGTCCTGCATAGGTACCAGCAGCATACATGGTCTAATACTTGGTCTATGTGGCGTGTTTTATTGTATGTCCGCCCCAGATTTCTGGGTTCGTTGTGACAGCTCTGATCTAAGTCCCATCCAAAAATAAAGCTTTTATTTCGTCACAAGGTTGGTAAGTTCTGGAACTCTCTTAAAACATCCGTGTTTGGTGTCCCATTTTAATTGATGGAGTTTTACACAATTATTCACGAAACTTGACCATAAGTGGTTGAGTTTTCACCGATTTTCTGCCCTCGTGAAGTCTCGGTGTTCTTTAAGGTTCATCAATGATTATTGTTGGCACCTAGTGCCAAGACCTAATAACCCACCTCTAATAGACGGCACCAAAAATAGCCTGAATCGGTAAAAATGACCGACTGAATGACCACAACTTCCAGATTTTATGTAATTATCTGATCTTATAAAATATCACCTGGTCCAAAATATAGACAGTTGCGAATACAGAGTGAATCGTCTCGTAACTTAGTGTTAAGTTACGACAATTAAAACCAACCTACTTCAAGTGTTGCTCCCGTGAAACGGAGCACAAGTAGGACTTTCTTTGCCTATACTACTTTGAGTGTTGGTGGGACCACAAGTAGGACCCTCGTTACCTAACCTACTTCGAGTGGGGAGTAATCCCGGGAAGCGGACCACAAGTTGGACCTGCCGTTACGGAATAAGCCGAAACCCTTTTAACCCCACCTGTACTTGAGGACAACCAAACCACGACTTCAAGTATCTCACATCCACCTCATCCTAATCATAGCAAGCGCCTGTTCAACCCGAGCCGTCCCTTGCAAAATCCAGGTAAATTTAGTCAGACTTTTATATGTTCTTTGACTACGACTCCGGGACCTACCATTACGCCCGCGAGTTCAAGTACGACGTAGCGGCCGCAGAACGCTCTACGGATGAAAAATTATCATCACGTCATACATGAATTGTTGGACGGGATCTGAGTCCGCGGCCAATGTTGGGTCTTTGAGGTGCTCGATAAATATTTATGCCGTGTACCTTGTAGCTTTGGTGAGATTCTTTCATTTGCAGTATCTTTATTCTTCGAATTTTGCGGCCATTGTAGGTTGTGTAAGGTAATGTCCTAATCCTTTGGTGAATCCGTCATAGTACCTAGTGGATCTATATCTTTATATGTTCAGTTTCCTAAGAGATGACGCCGCATGACTATTCTACCATCGTTCCAATATTCCAAACATTCCAAACAGTATATGCCAAAGGTGGTTTGCGCGATTTGAAAGTGGCGATTTTGACTTGGAAGACGCAAAACGTTTTTTTTTTTTTTTTTTTTTTTTGCGCGGTTTGCCCACTGCATACGTACAGCCCACCTCCCGTCCAACCGACCGAGGGACGCTGCCGCGTAACGTAGGGCTCGAATCGCGGGAATAGATCCGAGATAGATAAGCGAGGATTAGGAGAAAGATATTACGAGGAAGAGTGTTGCACAGATAAGGCGGTTAATATAAGCGATTTAAGATTGTTAGTAGAGCAAAGTGACAAGATGTGGTAGAGACCATTGTAGTCCGAACATAATACCCTGAACGGATCGTGTTGGGCATATGTCGAACTACAATGGCTGAGGAGTAAAGGACGAAAGTTTCTGGTCCTTCTACTAGGAATGTTAAAATTTAAGCGTGTTAGTAAATGCTGGCTGTCTATATTTCCATAAATAAGATTATATAGAAACATGACACCCAGCATCGTTCTACGATTTGTTAATAATGGTAAGTTGATTAGTAAAAGTCTACTATGATAAGAGGGGAGGTAAAGATTTGCATCCCAATTAAGTCCCCTAAGAGCAAAAGTAAGGAAATTTTTTTGTACAGATTCGATGTGATCGAGGACTCCAGACACACAATCCATACTCAAGAATCGAACGTATAAGTGAAGTATATATATTGTGTTAGTTATGTTCGGGTCATTAAATTCTTTTCACCATCTTTTAATAAAACCAAGCACACCCATAGCTTTATTAACCATGGCAGATACATGGTCGGTAAATTTAAGTTTTAAATCTAATAGGACACCTAGATCGTTAACCTGAGTTAATCGTTCTAAGGCGTTCCCATAGAGAAAGTACATAGCCTGGTGAGGACTAGATCGGTAAAAAGACATAAGCTTACATTTCGATCCATTAAGCTTTAGGTTGTTTCCTAAACACCAATTTTGAAGTTTATCCAAATCGGATTGAAGTCTAGACTGGGCGCTAGTGAATTTATACTGAATGCATAGCTTAACGTCATCAGCGTTCATAAGTATAAGTGAATTAGTTAAGGCAAGGGGCAAGTCGTTAATAAACAGAGTAAAAAGTAGGGGTCCAAGATGGCTTCCTTGGGGCACCCCCGATGTGGCGCGGACTAAACGCGAGGTAACATCTTCAAAGAAAACACGTTGGGTTCTCCCAGATAAGTAGCTCTAAATCCAGATAAGAAGATCAGTTGGGAATCCCAAAATACTGAGTTTACTTATAAGAAGCGAATGGTTAACAGAGTCAAATGCTTTACTGAAGTCAGTGTATATGACGTCTGTTTGTAAGCCATTCCGGAAGCCATCCGTGATAAAAGATGTTAGCTCCAATAAGTTGGTAGTGGTGGAGCGGCGCTTCATGAAGCCATGCTGGCACGGAGTTATTATTGAACTACATAGGTGTTGCAAATGTGGAGTGATAAGTTTTTCAAAAAGCT
This sequence comes from Drosophila pandora, assembly GCA_021223865.1. NCBI lineage: Eukaryota > Metazoa > Arthropoda > Insecta > Diptera > Drosophilidae > Drosophila > Drosophila pandora. Next base: position 107,220 of record JAJJHT010008252.1, on the reverse strand, counting down.
TTGGAATTGCTGAAAATTTAGAGATGCCTCTATAATTAGCAGCGTCGGATTTTTTCCCTTTTTTATGCAGCGGAATAATGAAGGATTCCTTCCACATAAGGGGAAAGATCGAAGTTTCCAGCGATAGATTAAAGAGTTTAACAAGCGGTTTGCACAGTGCCTCGGCGCAGTACTTCAGAACACAGCCTGGTACTCCATCAGGGCCTGGCGAATACACGGGCTTAACCTTAAGAAGATCCGATAACACACCACTTTGATCGAAAGATGGGCAAAATATAAGGTTGGCTGATTGGATATTATAAGTGTAAGGCTGAGCTAAACTGCTGCTAGGTGAATAGGTAGTTTGAAAAAACTGTGCAAAGAGATTGGCCATTGCCTGATCGGTGTTCGCATAAGAGTTCTCAAACGTAAGCAGTGGGGGAAAAGATACATGTTTAAGCTTAGTGTTTACAAAGTTATAAAACTGCTTCGGATCCTGAGTAAACTGAATCCTGCAGCGGCGAATATAACTCCTATAACATTCTGCGTTATGCACGGTGAAATTGGACCGAGCTACTAAGTATCTTGAATAACTAACTGTACAGCCAGATAATCTATGTTTGTTTAAAAGTTATGTTTGTTTATGTTTGTCTACTTATACTATTCTTTAAATTTATAAGGTGCCTTGTATACCAAGGCGGATTCGTTGAAGCGGACGGATATTTCCACGGCACGCAAGCGTCGAAAAATATGTTCAAAGTGTAATAAAATTTTTGTAATGCGATGTTTATATCCTCGCATGCCAGTAAATCAGACCAATCAAATTCCAAAATTAACTTATTTAATTTCATAAAGTCAGCCTTACGAAAGAAACGAACTTTCTGAGATTTAACTGTAGACTTAAGGTCAAAAAAGTAATTATTTTCGATTGAAACCTCAAGAGTGGGATGATATGGATCCTCAGGGTTAGAAAGGGGAAAAGTTCTGGAAAGAGTAATTCCATCAGGATCAGAAACGAAACATAAGTCCAACAGCCGACCTAAAGAATTTCTAACGTGGTTAATTGTCGTGGAAGTCGTGGTGGGAGTTAAGCTGTAAAGACGGTGAATTATCAACATTTGACCACATAAGTTCTGGGATATTAAAGTCACCCAGAGCTATCGGCTGGTCACCATCAGGCAGACGATCGAAAACCAAACGAATAGCGGACAAATGTTGCCAGTATGTTGGCGGTTCGGATGAAGGTGGTATGTACGAACAGGTAACATACAAAGATTGATCGGACAAAGTGATTTTGATGCAAAGAAATTTGATGCAATGTCACCAAACTCTTGTGATTTTACCTCTTCAGACGCGAATTTGGAGTCTACAGAAATTAGCACTCCTCCTCCCCTTTGCAAAGTTCTATCACATCTAAAAGTGGTGTACCTACTAGGAAAAACTTCGGAGCTTAAGATCTCCGGCTTTAACCAAGTTTCTGTAAATACAATAGTGCGGGATGTGAGATGCAAAGAAAGAACTATCAGAATACAGTTTGGGAAGTTTACTACGTAACCCTCTTGTATTCTGATAGGTAAGTGTTAATGAAGACATTAGTTTTTTGAGATTGAGGAAGATGAGGTGGAAGGTTGATCAGTGGCCTTAACATGTGGGAGTTTTACACCCACAGGTTTGGTTATCTTTTTTTCACCGTACTTGGCTGATGTTCTTGGACGAAATGTTCTCTGGCCAAAAGCTGGCGGAACAGATCGTCTTGAACATCTGCAAGGGCATACGTATTTTGAAAGATTACGTGTGCCTGGTGTAAGAATATTTGAATTTTGTAATATCCACCACCTTTATGTCGGCTTTTGCTTTGGCTTTGATGTAAGCCGAGATATCAATCTCCGAAGTATCAGGGGCAAGCCGGGAAACAAAAATGTGTTTCGATGGTGGGATCACCTACAAGGGTTTTGGTGCCGCCGTAACTAATACTGCGGCATCAGTGCCTACCGGGGGTCCGGACGGTTTATTACCCTGTTTGGTGACTGTTACAGGAGCTTGAACTATTGGGTCTGGGATCACTTGAAGCGATGCCACAGAGGACATATCGGACAATTGCTCATTGATTCCGAGACATTCGGAAACCGAATTTTTCTCAGGTCCGGCCCTTGGGGTGGCCAGAGATATAAGCGGCTGCATAGTTGTCGGCTGAGCAGGCTGAAGATTATTCGACCCGAGCACATCACTAAAAGCGGATTTCTTACGCTTTGGAGACTCATTTAGTAGTTGAAGACTACTAAACTGTGTATCAAGCGCACAGAGTTGATCATTGATTTTTCGAAAACCACTAATCAACTCCTTGAAACCGCTTTTAGTCTGCCTCATGAACGACCTCATTTCGTCCTGAACAGCACGACAACCGTCACAGCAAAAGTGGAGTCCAGACCTACGCGAGATTGCATCCGAAACTGAGGCCGTGAACCCGGCACACTTAGCGTGTAAAACGTTTTCACAGAGCCAGCAATGGATGGTAGGCTGGGAAGACGAGATTGTCTTATTGCAAGACTTTAATGCACAGATCAATTTAAAATCCATAATTATTAAAAATTAAAATAATTAATTTATTTAAAATTATTTAAAATTAAATAATTAATTTATTAAAAAATTATTAAAAATTAAATAATTAATTTATTAAAAATTATTAAAAAAATTAATAATTAATTTAAAAATATTATTTGATTTTATTAATGAGGAACCTTGAACCACTGTACCAAGGAAACGAAAGGGGGAGATTAAAGAGAGCAGTAAGTGCAAGTTAGGGGTCTTTGTGTGTTTAGTTATTTTAGACTTTTGGCATTTAGGACATTTCTTTATATACTCTTTTATGTCTTTGGACATATTTTTTCAATAATAGTGTCTCTGGACCTTGGCCAAGGTTTTAGTAATGCCTGAGTGATCACCTTGTATTGGATCATCGTAAAATTTAGACAATATAGCTTCTTTTTCTTTATTATTTTTTATTGCGGTCACCGGGTTGAGTAGCGCTACTCTTAATGATTTCAATATACAATTGCCCATATTTTTAAAATTATCAATTGAAACTTGTTCAAAGATATTTTCCCACGGTGCCACTTTAAGTTGACTGATTTTGTGCATACCGGCTCGCTTTCAAGCCTTTGAAAGAATTGCCCTAAGTCAAGGGTTCCATTAGTATACAAATCGCTAACATTATATATTGCTGTAATTTTCCTTCCGTGCTTAAATAAATACATATTGTTATTTAGATGCAAGGTCACTACTTTACGTACTTCATCATTATTAATGACTTCATATACGTTGGGCTTTGAAGCTTTTTCTATGGATTACTTATGCAATTCTATTTTTTCTTTTCCTGCGCAGGATTTTTGTCTACTTTGGTTTCTGGTAGTGACTTTCAGAATTTTAATGTTTAAATGTATGTTTTTCAAGTCGGTGATGGTTATTCTAGACAGCGCATCGGCTAGATAATTATCTTTACCCTTTAGATACTCTACTGTAAAATTATATTCCTCTAATTCAAGTCTCATTCGTGTTAGTTTGGAACTGGGATTTATCATTGAAAATAATTAGGTAAGTGCTCTGTGGTCTGTTTTGACAGTGAAGTGTCTACCATAAATATATGGTCTGAAGTATGTTATTGCCCAATGAATAGCTGCTAATTCTTGTTCTGTAGTGCTCTTGTTGCTTTCACCTTTCGTAAAGGATCTTGATGCGTATGCAACTGGAAGCTGTAATCCATTTTTATTTTGAGTTAGTACTGCTCAACAAGCGTATTTGCTAGCATCTGTAATTATGCAAAATTCTTTGCTAAAATCTGGGTATTTCAACAGAGTTGGGTTTATTAATGCTGATTTTAGATGTTCGAAAGCGTTTTGACATTCTGTTGTCCATTCGAATTTTACATTTTTCCTACATAATCTTGTTATGTGACGGGAGTATTCTGCAAAATTCTTTATGAAACGTCTGTAATAATTGCGAAATGCAACTAATCTAGCGCTGTCCACATCATGTGGGACTGGGTAGTTTTGAACGACGTCGTATTTTTTGTCCTCAGGCAATATTCCTTTATTTGTGCATTTATGTTCTATGTAACTTTAAGTTGTGTTTCCTACATTTCTCGAAAACATCAGTTTGGTTCTTGAGCATGGGGTTTTCGGAGCAACCTACGTCTATTAAGTCATCCATGTAAAGAAATGCTTGCGAAGGTTCCAATCCAGAGAAAGCTATAGTCATCATTCTTTGAAAGGAGTTTGGCGCTATTTTTAAACCGAATGGTAATCGCCTGAAACGATATGAACCATTGTTCGTTGTAAAGGATGTTATATCTCGTGATTTTTTTCGAGTTCAATTTGGTGAAAACCGGACATTAAGACGAGACATGAGAAAGACTTTGCTCTACCTAGTTAATCCAAAATGTCATCGATTCTAGGGAGTGGAAATTTATCAGATAAGAGTTTTTTATTAATTTGACGAAATTCAATTACTAATCGCCATTTTTTATTTTCTGAATTTGAGAGTGACTTTTTTGGTACTAGCAAAAGTGGGCTATTATAAGGTGATACAGAGGGTTCTACTATTTTATCATTAATGAGTTTTTGGACTTGTCTTTGAATTTCGTCTTGTTGACTATGAGGATTTCTGTAATTTTTTGTATATACGGGTTAATCATTACTTAATCTCAGTTTTTTTTTATAGAAATTAATTGTAGTGATCGCTTCGGTTTCTAGTCCGAATACATCACTATACTGGGTGCATAATTTTGTAAGTTGATCATTGAATTGAGGTGGGAAGTTTTTTGTAAGTTGGGATAATACAGTTTTTTTACGCCTTTCTGGGTCTGTTTTTACTACATCGTAGTTTGAAAGTGGTTCATGATGAATATTTTTAATATTAACTACCTAATCTATATTTGTGGTATTTAGTAGCCTTAGATATGCTTTCTGGACTGTTGCTATGGTATTTGCTATATATGAATCTCTTGATTCGGAATTAATACACTGTTTTCTCCGGAATTTATCTTAATTTTTCGGATGACTTGGGATCTTGCTGGCAGAATTTGAGAGTTGTTGCCAGAACTGTATGTTATCGGAACATAAATTGGATATTTGAGATTATTTGGTCTAATTACAAGCCAGTCTTCAGAAGGCTTGAAGTCTAATTGACAATTGTACCTTTTGATAAAATCTATTCCCAGTATCCCATCACAAGGAATAGTAAATTGTACATTTACTATATGGAAATCATGTGGGATGATGTACTTAGAAGTCTGAATTTCAATAGATGTTATGCCTTTTGATTTGGTAACCTCTTGGCTTATACCCTGTATGTTTATGATATGATTATCTTGAAAGCTTTGAAAATTATCTAGTAGAAAAACTAATTCTTTTCCTGTTGCTGCGTTTATGAATTTAACGAATGCACTTTGACAGAGATTTATAGTGTGTATTTTTTTGTTTATTACTGACGTGTATCTAAAGGTGTTTCGGAGTTTTCCGAATTCGTTTGGGCAATCCTAATATTGTTAATTTGGTTATTATTATTATTACCGCACCACGGTTATTTCCGCCGCGGTTGTTGTATAATTACCTCGATTATTACCTCTACCGCGATAATTGTTTCTGAAATTATTACCGCGATAATTATGTCCTCGTTGGGTGCATAATATTGAATTGGCATTACCTGTCATTTCAGTACTGCATTGTATGTACTTTGTGACGGCTTCATTCATAGTTACGAAAGTGCCTGCTTCCAATATTGTTTTGAGGCGGCCATGCTCACAGTTTTTAACCATTGTGGTGATGGCCTCCTTGGTACTGAATTTGTCAGCTTGTTCGGCCGATAGGCCTTCGTCAATGTACGAAGCTTCTAGTTGTTTTCTTAAGTTGTCTATTTCCGTCGTGAATTTTTCCGCGGTTTTGCCTTTCTGGGTTGTTTTCGACATTTTGGCTTTAATTATGTCAGATGTTTCTCCGACTATAGTGTCTTGTAGTTTTCTGATTATTGCTTATATAGTTCTTTCATTTTAGACTTTGTATAAAGTTGATCCAATTATTTTGAATTTAATTAATTCTACAGCCAAATTCTCGAATGTGCCTTTCGTTAGGTTAACTAACTTCAAAGCTGTTATAAATCTTTGAAGGTTCATCCTTTGCCCGTTAAATTCAGGGATAAATTCATTCGATATTTCTCTAATGTATGCTCTTTGGGCAATGCTCTCGTCAGCCATTGTGGTTGGTTTTAATTCAACAATGCGGTCGTTAAATTCAGAGTCGGTCAAGTCCAGGTCTGATAATTCAGATTGAATAAGGACTGCCGGAATCGTAAGGTTGTTAATATCGCTTTCTTCTATTTCTTGTTGGTCAATAACTTCTTTTGATTCTGGTTCGTCACCAGCTTCAATTGTTATTGAAGTATTGAGAATAATAGGTATTGAAATATCAAGCTTGAACCATTCTTTAACAGATGTTAGATTAGATCTTAGTCTGATCAAAAACTTTGATACTCGAGACCAGTGATCTGGATTTAACTTTTCTCTGTGTTCATATATTAATATTCAAGCTTCATGAAAGCATTTAACTTAAATTTCTACGTGTTTATTGACCGTTGTTATTTGTATCGGTCTATTCTGTGTTAGTGTCTTATGCGATTTGTCGAGTTCTGCTTTAAGTTTGATAGTTCTTTCGATAATTCATTCCATTCCAATATATTATGGGTATGGATTATCTTTTAGAAACCATCATAACAACTGTTCTACATAAAAGTGGATGCTCGTCTATTCTTGATTTCACTAGCACACCCGGAATTGTTGTTAATACTTTTCCTTTTTGGGTTGCGGTGCAGTGAAGCAATGGTGAAACGTGGCAGTTAAATGTTTCTATATAAAGTATTTCTAACTCATACACACTAACTGGGGTTGTTGATACTAAATGCTTGATTCTTTCATTGAAATATGGGTCCTTTTCATATGTTTTGTTTATGGCCCTTTGTGTACTCATACTGGAATTATTATTATTCCAAAGTGCCGAGAGTGGCCGAATGTTACTGTACTGTTCGTTACTTCGCCTCATTCTGACCAATATCTCCATTGGTTTTAAACCGCTTGTATCGATTCTTTGGGGGGACTCTTAAATTTTGGCATTCGACAAACTTGAATTATGTCTTCAGTCTCTTGCATCGTCCTTAAAATTAAGGGCTACTGTGCTGAAATTGGCGCCATCAGAGTTTATACACTAAAGGTTAGTCCAGATTAGGCAAGTTCAACTTTAATAAATAAATGCAAAATAATTGCGTTTCATTGGCTGCGCCGATTTGCATGTTGCATGTGCTTGAGCGCTCGATAGTTGAGTAAGGTGCTAGTGGTACTATTTTAAGTACTGCTGGTGGTACTATTTAAAGTACCGCAGTCTAACCTGTCTAACGAACCATGTTCAGTTGTAGTTCGGCTGTTTTTATTTTTGAAGTGTAGTTCTGTCCTGTACTCGAAGAGTACAAGGTTAAATTCGAATAATTCGAATTTCGGCTCCGTCCGAAGTTTCCTTTCATGTTTTTATACCCTTGCAGAGGGTATTATAATTTTGGTCAAAAGTGTGCAACGAAGTGAAGGAGACATCTCCGACCCTATAAAGTATATATATTCTTGATCAGGATCACCTCCTGAGTCGATATAAACATGTCCGTCTGTCCGTCTGTCTGTCTGTCTGTCTGTCTGTCGGTTTCTACGCAAACTAGTCTCTCAGTTTTAGAGCTATCGAGTTGAAACTTTGCACACATCCTTCTTTTCCTTGAGGTAGTACATAAGTCGGAACGGCCGGGATCGGTCGACTATATCCTATAGCTGCCATATAACTGATTGATCGGAAATGCCATAACTTCGTTGTTTTTTATGATAGAGGGTTGGGACATCACACATGTTTCCACACATGTTATATTTGACCAACATATCTTATGTACAAAATTTCATAAGGATCGGCCGACTATATCCTATAGCTGTCATACAACGATCGGAATTGGCATAACTTTGGTGCTTTTTAAGTTAGAAAGATTGGACTTGGTACAGATTCTATTTTGGGCAAAATAATCTGATTTGCCAAATTCATAAGGATCGGCCGACTATATACGATCCGTTATATATCTAATAATATAAGATGCGTGGCGCCACCTAGCGGACTGCGACTGAACTGCAAGGGTATATCAACTTCGGCTCCGCCCGAAGTTAGCTTTCCTTTCTTGTTTTTTATTTTTATTGTCTGATATAGTTATATTATCCCTATCTCCTATTTGTTCTACCTTATAGGGGCCTGTATATTTAAAATCAAGTCTATATCCAGTTTCATTTTTTCTTTGCTCCACGGTGCCTACAGTTTGGTGATGATGTGCAGTAGAAGTTATGTTTTCAATATTTAAATTTTTACATAGACCTTTAATAATTGAATTTTTATATTCCGTTCCCATGTCCGTAATGAACGTCTTCATTGGACCGTACTTTAGAATAAAATCTTCAAATATAGCTTTTGCTACCGTATTTGCACTTTTATTTGGTATTGGTATCGCTACCATGTATTTGGTTAAATCGCATATGAGTGTTACTGCATACTCGTTTCCATTGTTTGATTTTGGTAGTGGACCAACCGTATCCACATTTACTCTATCGAAAGCTCTTTGTGGAGTTTCAGTTATAGTTAATGGGGTCTAAGTGTGTTCAGTTGTTTTTGACTTTTGGCATTTAGGACATTTCTTTATGTGCTCTTTTATTTATTTGGACATATTTTTCCAGTAATAGTGCCTCTGGACCTTGGCCAAGGTTTTAGTAATGCCTGTATGACCACCTTGTATTGGATCATCGTGAAATGTAGACAATATAGCTTCTTTTTCTTTATTATTTTGTATTACGGTCACCGGGTTGAGTAGCGCTACTCTTAATGATTTCAATATATATTTGCCCATATTTTTAAAATGATCAATTGAAACATGTTCAAAGATATTTTCCCACGGTGCCACTTTAAGTTGGCTGATTTTGTGCATACCGACTTGCTTTTCAAGCCTTTGAAAGAATTGACCTAAGTCAAGGGTTCCATTAGTATACAAATCGCTAACATTATATCTTGCTGTAATTTTCCTTCCGTGGTTAAATAAACACATATTGTCATTTACATGCAAGGTCACTACTTTACGTACTTCATCATTATTAATGACTTCATATACGTTGGGCTTTGAAGCTTTTTCTATGGATTGCTTATGCAATTCTATTTTTTCTTTTCCTGCGCAGGATTTTTGTCTACTTTGGTTTCTGGTAGTGACTGGTTTTTCAAGTCGGTGATTGTTATTCTGGACAACGCATCGGCTACATAATTATCTTTACCCTTTAGATACTCTACTGTAAAATTATATTCCTCTAATTCAAGTCTCATTCTTGTTAGTTTTGAACTGGGATTAATCATAATTTTTAGCTAATTGAGATAAGACAGTTTTTTTTTATTCTCTGAATTTTTGCTAACTATGTCATAGTTAAAAAGTGGTTCATATTTTAAACTGTAGATATTTACTCTTACTATTTTATCTGATGATAGATGAATCTTTCGGACAATTTGGGATCTTGTTGGTAAAACACTGGAATTATTACCAGAACTGTATATATTAGTACATGAATTGGGAAATTCAAATTATTTAGTCTCCTTATTAGCCAATCTTCATTTGGTTTGAAATTGTAACGAACTGTTTTGCTATGTTCTGCTCGCAACAAACGCCGCGGCTAGCTCACAGAGGTTGAGGGTACGTTCCACCGAATTTATAGATTCGACGTGATTGCCCGAGCCCAGAAATAACACGATATTGCTTCTTTTCAAATAAATCCCTTGATTGTAATTAAGTTACAAAGAAATAAAGAGAATCTCACCGGCTGTCTGGCTCAGCCGACCGACCACTCGTCCTCCCGTCGATCCCCGATCCCCGATCCCCGCTCCGGGTTGGTGCCAATACGCACGCCCTCCCAAAGCTTGCGCCCGGCAGGTCGTGCGGTCTTGGTGCCTGGCGCCGAAACGGTTCCCTTCGTTCGGACTCACGGACTCTGGTTGCGGGGCCTGTGTTGCTACTTGGCGCCTTCTGCTGCCGCTGCCTGCCCGTCGCTGCTGCTCCCTCGTCGTCGCTGCTCTACCGTCGCCGCTGCTCCCTCGTCGTCGCTGCTCTACCGTTGCCGCTGCTCTCCTGCTGCTGCTCCTCCGTTTGGGAACGCCGTGGACCTCGGAACCTTTGGCTTGCCTGGATTTGCCCTTTCGCCGTGGCCGGCACCTAATCCGTGTTAACAGACCGAGTGGCTCACCTCCCAGGCATACGCCGGGCAGGATATGCTCCTCGCTGCTTAGCGGCCGGATCAGGGCACGAAGGGCCTTCCTACCCTACAGGACACGCCCCCGGTCGCGTTCGCCACTCGCCTCCAAACACCTGCGTGCCTACGCCCCGCAGGATCTATGGTAGGCCAGAGGTTTGGGCGTCGCGTCTCCTTTGACTCCAGGTGGTTCACTGTGCATACGCTCCAGCGCCTGGATCAGGATTCTCTTGACTTCCCGGGGTGTCCCTGCCTGGTTTCACAAATGAGCTTGAGTTCCCGAGTTGGTTAGCCCTCGCGTTACAGGATCACACCTGGATCGAACGGTCAGGAGCAGACAAGGCGTACGCCAGGCTGATCCGATGCTGCCGCCACTACACCAGGATACCTGTCGTGTCCGGGAATAACTCCACCCGACTCTTTTACCCTTGGGCCTCAGCTTTGCCGCGGATCCTTGATCCTTTTCCCCTGACTCCTTGCTCGATTTAATGCGCGTACCGCCGCCGGACTTACCCACAGGGGGTCCTTAAGCTATTTT
>JAJJHT010008252.1:34377-95621 GCA_021223865.1 Drosophila pandora | reverse complement strand
CCCCCCCCGCTGCTGCCCCTCTTGCCACCTGTCTTGGCGTGTGGGAGATCTAATCTCCTCACAAAATCTAAATGGCAATTGAAAATCTTAATGAAGTCAATGCCTATTATTCCATCACAAGGTATTGCGAAGTGTAAATTTACTAAATGAAAATCGTTGGGATTTATATATTTACCTGTCTGTATCTCTATTGAAATTAGTCCATTTGACTGTATTATCTCTTGGCCAATGCCTTGGATATTGATTTTCTTATTAATTTGGATATCATAAAATATATCAGAATTTTCCTTTAAAAGAGATATGTCTGAACTAGTATCTATTAAATACAAGCATTTTATTCGTCTTTACATTATAAAAGTCTATAAATATATTTAAAGATAAGATTGATCGTATGCACCGCATAACTGCCTACTGCTGAACATCTAAAGGGTGAGAGTTTTCTGAATTATTCTGCGCAATTCTCACATTATTATTTGTGTTACTGTTATTGTGGCCTCTATTCGAGTTGCCACGGCCTCTTGAGTTTCCTCTATATTGGCCTTGCTCATTATTATTATGATTGGAATAAACAGTATTAGGTTGTCCAGTAGCTTCTGTGCCACTGTTTACTAATTTGGATATGGTTATTGATTCTATAATCTCCAATGCATCGAGAAGATTTCTAAATTTTCTGCTTTACCATCAAATACTGGTATAAGCTTCGATACAGTGTTTATAAAATCAGTATTCGATTGTGCCATTGTAATAAATTTTCCTTCAACTATGCTCGAGCTATTGTCTGAATCTGCAAAATTGTCCATTTCAGACATTACTATAGCTGAGATAGTCAGATTAATAATAATAATAGAGGGGACTCTTTCATACGTTTTGCCTATGGTTCTTTGTGTATTCATTTTTAACCATATATATATATGTATATATATTTTGTTTTAAGTTTTCTTTATTTTATTTCAATGTCATTATTTTTCTTTTTTTTTTTTGTATATTTTGTATCATTAATTTTTGTTGTTTGTGTGCTTTGTTTTTTTTGTCTAAATCGTTTGCCTGGCTCAAATATTTTTTTTTTTATTAAATATTTATTGCGACATTTTTTTTTATTTTTTAAAAGCAATTGGCACACATTATGACAACAAGTATTAATAGCAATATTATTTGGCTCAACTTTATTTATTACGTTAGCAGTGGAGTCCACTGACTTAACGTCAACTATTGCCATTGTTTATTTTTACAAAACTATAATTAAAGGTATAATTATCAGCTATTTCCTTACTGAATTTGCTTTTTGAATTTCTTAGATGAAAGTTACTTAGATAATTCTTCCTTATATATATATTTTTTTGTTTTACATTTATCCTGCCTATGTAGGAACGGGCAGAGAGTTATGCATGCACATATGTTTATATGTGGTCAGCGTGGGAACCATGCTGACTCGGTTCTAGACGGTGAATGCACCGTGCAATTGCATATCATATTCTTGAAATGTGTTTTGGGTATTTGGCACGCTGTTGCTGAGTACTTTGTTATGTACAAAGTGTTGCCGCTCAATATATATGTTGTGTAATAAGAACTCATGTGTGCATACACCACAGACCCTTATATTACGAAAAGCTTATTTATATCCTTGGTCCGTCCGATACTGGAGTACGGTTCATGTGTCTGGTGTCCCCAATACGGTGTTCATCAAGACCGCATAGAATCCGTACAAAAGAACTTCCTATTATTTGCTCTTAGAGGACTTAACTGGGACGCAAATCTTCACCTACCTTCGTATAATAGTAGACTCCTACTAATAAACTTACCCTCCTTAAAAAATCGTAGAACAATGCTGGGTGTTGTTTTCCTACACAACCTTATTAATGGTGATGTAGATAGCCAGCACTTACTAACAGTGCTTACAGTTTAACGTTCCGAATAAAAAGACCAGAAACTTTAGTCCTTTATTCTTAAGCCATTGTAGATCGACATATGCACAGCATGATCCCCTTAGGATTCTATGTTCGAATTATGATGGTCTGCATAATATTATTTCTCTAACTTCCCTGTCAAATATGAAAACCTCCATTTTAAATTACCTACAAGAGCATACTAATTCTTCCTCGTTTTCTTCATAATCCTTCTATTTAAACTTATATTTACTAACTCGAATTTATTCCCGCGATTCGAGCCGTAAGTTATGCGGCAGGTTTATTTTAGTTTATTTAGTTTAGTTTAAAACATTAGGTCTATCGCTGCTTCAGTGCCCATTTGCCGTCTGGTGAAGAAGTTTGTAGGTTTTGGGTGAATGGTTTCACTCGGTCTTCATTACTACAGGCCCTTTTTCCTGCGGAGTTTCTAATTAGGTTGATTGTTTCGCTCATGGGGCTTAAATTCGGGTGGGCTTGCCACAGCGGAAATCTGGAACTGGTCGTTGGCAGCTTTTCTATTTACTCTCGCTGAGCATTTTAACGTCTTGTTTTAGGAACTGGGATACGTTTCGTGAAACGAATAACTTCTTTCTAGTTTGTCAGTCCCTAAGCAGGCTTTTCTTTTCCAGACCAACCTGTTCGATCAAATGATTCCTTTGTACTTGGTGTTGAAATTTTTACTGCTGCGAAAAGTTCTGATCAAGGTGAAAACTCAAACACTTCCTGTATCGTTCTTTTCCAGATCGTAGAGTGTGACGTCACTTAAACTCACTGCTTCACCTCGAAGAGAGGTGAACCATCACTCAACCATCGCTCTGGAATCAGTAGCTTATGGTCTATGGACAACCATTACTAGTACAGGGGAGTTGTCAGATGAGAGATCCGGGAGTGATCGGGTGGTTATTAGGTTGTGTGAAATTTTTTTGCCAGGCAGAATCTGTCAGGCAGTTTTCTGGCGTCTGCAGGGTAGGGGGGTCTATCCGGAGAGAAATAATGCAGTTGTTTACCATATTCTTTATTGCTTTGACTGCAAGACTTTTGATCTTTCGTATGATGTCTTCTGCCACATAATGCATAATGCCAATGTGATTTTCCGGGAGGAATTTAGTACAAGGGTTGCTATATATATTTCGGGCCAAGCGAGTGTTGCCTGGCGCCATCTGACGTTTTCATTGGGAAGTTTGACATGTTTTAGCAGAAACATGCTCAGAACGTTTTGACGTACGGTCATAATATGTGTTGTTTACAGTGACTTAAAAAAATTCAATTTGGCAGAAAATGGAATTAACTCTTGAAAATTTTCGCGCAATCATTTTTTTCGGCTTTCGACGTGAAATTACACGACAAAAGTGCATCAATCAACTTAAATCTTTGTATGGCGATGGAGCACCATCTTATAGCACTGTGAAAAACTGTTATAATGAATTCAAACGTGGCCGATGCTCGCTCGAAAACGAAGGTCGTCCAAAAACAGTCGTTGTTCCAGAACTGCGCCATTGAGGTTATCTGCAAACTGTTGAAGGGGATTACTCGACTTGGCTAATCAGAAAAATGCGAGGTTCCCACTGCATACCTCGGCCAACCGACCGAGTGACGCTGCCGCGTAACGTATGGGTCGAATCGCGGGAATAGATCCGAGATAGTTTAAGCGAAGATTAGGAGTAATATATCACGAGGAAGAGTGTTACACAGATAAGGCGGTTAACATAACGATTGATAGTGGAGCAAAGTGACAAGATGTTGTGAGGAGATTACATTTCCCACACGCCAAGACACTTGGCAAGAAGGGCACCGGGGGTAGGGGGGGAACAGGCGGAACGGAAGAGAAGAAATGCGTGGAGTACAGGCGGCATGCGGTGGCCGAGGAACCAGGGGGGTGGCGCGAGGGTATCTGGACGAAGTCCGATGGCCAGCACAATAACAAAACGGATCCGAGACCCAAGCGGGGCAAACAGGGGGGCAAATGGAGAAAGTTAACGACGAGAGCAGAGGAGCTAAAGATTAACGGCAGGAAGAGAGATTTGCAAGGAATATAGGGGGGGCTCCTGGAGCAAATCGAGACCGAGTCTTCTATGGAAGCTGGAAGAGTTGAATGAAAGACCCCCCGTGGGTCTGACATTCAAGCGGGAAAGTTTCCTTGGAGGAATTAGAAGTAAGTACGCCTTGTCGATTCCTGACCGTTAAGACCAGGAGTGATCCTGTAAAGCGAGGGGTAGCCAGCTCGAGAACTCAAGCCCAACCGTGAAACCAAGCAGGGACACCCCGGGATAGTCAATAGAATCCTGATCCGCCTGGATCTTAATGAACGATGAGAAGTGGCCCACATGGAAGGAGTTCAGAAGGAGCTTCGAGGCCTTTTTCCTGCCAAAAGGGTACTTTGAGAAACTGGCAGACCAGGTTCGGCAGCGGAAACAGCAACGAGGAGAGCTGTTTAAAGAATACATGGTGGACCTTCAGACGCTAAGTAAGCCTTCAGGAAGTCTACGAAGGAGGTCATTGAAAGGCTACTGGAGAACTGCATGCCGCGCATGAAAATGTTCATAAGGCCATACGCATTCGCATCGCTCGAGGAGGTGATGGGTCTGGCCGAGGAATTCGAAGAGCTGGCCTTGGAAGAACAGGTTTTTAACAGGCAAGCCGCCACGGTAGACAGAGGGTGGCCAAAAGAAGAACGGCACCAGAAGCCACCGGAGCAACAGAGCCCCCAGGACAAGGGTGGGGGCAGAGATGGCAGCCCGAGGAGCAACGCCAAATGCCACTGCAACAGCAGCTGAGCCAGCAATGGACAGTCCCAAGGCAACAGCAGCCGAGTCAACGATGGGCAGCAAGCCAGAATCAATGGCAGCCAAACCTGCAGTGGACAGCGACGCCTAGACAGGGACATATAGAAAACCCAGCGCAGGCGTGCAACAGGTGCGGAGGCATGGGCCATTGGGCCAGTGGGTGCAGAATTTTGTTCTGCAGGATGTGCGGCGCAGTAGGGGTGAGAAGCACAGAGTGCTGCCAAAGAGCGGGAAACGTGCAGCGATCTCAGCCGTAGAGACGAAGGCAGAGATCGCGAGGTGCTGCCTCTCAGAATTAGTTGGAGGATTAACAGGAGAAGAACAGCAGTTGGCGGCAGTCATCAAGGTCGGAGGTGCAGAAGTGAGGGCCATGATAGACACCGGGGCAACGGCTAGCTTGATATCAGAAGAGCTAGCAGAGAACCCTGGAATCGACGGAGAACGGAAAGCAACAAGGAGACGAGTAAAGTTTGACAACGGGAGCCACACCGAGACTCAAATGGTACTCCTAACAACTGTAAGCTTTGGCAACAAGAAAAAGAAGTTTAATATGTTAGTGTTGCCAGGTATGGGAGACAGCGCGGTGCTTGGATGGGATTTCCTCGCAGAATTCGGCACAACAATAAACTCCGCAGGCCACCAAGTCACGATCCCGAGAAGAGAAAGATGGGGCGGATGCCTGGAGGATAGGCTATCCATAGCCATAACTGAACCCTCAGAAGAATGGGAGAGCGAGCGGGACAAAAAATTCATCGAAGAAGAGCTGGCGGCGTTCACAAACCAGAAGGATTGTTCAAACATAACCCAGCATAGAATCACGATGAAGGACGACATCCCAAAAAAACAAAGATATTACCCAAAAAACCCCAAAATACAGGGGGAAATCAATGAAAAAGTGGAAGAGCTGCTGGAGAAGGGATGCATCGAGCCGTCCAATAGCACCTACAGCTCACCCATTGTCATGGTGAGGAAAAAGACGGGTCAGTGGAGGATGTGCGTGGACTTTCGGCACATCAACGCAAAATCAGTAAAAGATGCGTACCCTATGCCAAGGATAAACTTAATATTGGAGCAATTGAGGGAGGCAAAATTTTTCAGCAGCCTCGACCTGAAGGATGGCTATTGGCAAATCCCACTGGAGAAAGAGAGCAGGAAGTTTACGGCCTTCACGGTACCAGGGAAAGCTCTATACCAGTGAAAGGTGATGCCATTCGGATTACACTCGGCCTCGGCAACATTTAAAAGGGCCTTAGACTAGGTCATAGGCCCGGATATGGCTCCCCACGCATTTGCGTATCAGGATGACATTATCGTGATCGGACGCACAAGGGAGAATAGTGGATAACATGTGAAGGGATTGGTATGGATCCCGGAAAAGTTGCAGCGATTACGGAATTGGAACCCCCGACAAACGTGAAAGGGGTACGACAATTCATCGGGATGGCGTCGTGGTATCGGCGATTCGTCCCTGATTTCGCTGGGATCGCAAGGCCGTTGAACGATCTCCTACGAATGGGAACAAAGTGGGAGTGGACGGCAAGACACCAAGAGGCGTTTAAGAAGTTAAAGTCGCGTTTAGCAGAGGATCCAGTGCTGGCATGCCCCAATTTCACGAAGAAGTTTGTGCTGCAAACAGATGCCAGCGACTACGGCGTGGGTGCAGTGCTGACGCAGGACACGGATGAGGGCGAGCGAGTGGTCGCTTACGCCAGCCGAACGCTAATAGGCGCGGAGAAGAATTACTCGGCAACGGAGAAAGAGTGCCTGGCAATAATATGGGCAATTCGGCAGATGAGACCATACCTGGAGGGGTACCAGTTCGACGTGATCACGGATCACATGGCGCTGAAATGGTTGAACAATATAGAGAGCCCACTCGAAAGGATCGCGAGGTGGGTCTTCGAGTTGCAACAGTATGATTACGTTATCAGCTACAGAAAAGGCAAGCTGAACGTAGTCGCGGATGCACTTTCCCGCCAGCCGATAGTAGAGAAGCTGAGGAGTGCCACAGCAATCGAAGACACGGAATGCGTTTGGATAGGCTCACTGAAAAAGAAGATAAAGGAAAACCCGCAGAACGCAGGCCTGATTTACCGACATGTTCTACTTAGAGCCGGGAGCAAGGAAGTAGCATCATAGAAGCTGTGTGTGCCGATGGACATGAGGCAACAGGTGCTGAAGGAGAACCACGACGCACCGACAGCGGGACATCTAGGCGGAAGGAAAACAATCGCGAAAGTAGCAGCAAGGTACTTCTGGCCAGGAACGCAAAGAGATGTGAGGAAATATGTTAGGATGTGCGAGACATGCATGCGATACAGACCAAGCCAAATGCAGGCCGCAGGGAAAATGCTGACACAGATCCCAGAGAAGCCGTGGGCGACGGTATGTGCGGACTTCGTGGGACCGTTGCCGAGGTCCAAGCATGGAAACACCATGCTATTAGTGATGATAGATCGTTTTTCAAAATGGACAGAAATGGTCCCAATGGGGAAAGCCACAACGGAGACGCTGCAGAAGACAATTCGCGAAAGGATCGTCGCGATATTCGGGGTGCCAAAGGTGATGGTGACAGACAATGGTGTCCAGTTCACCAGTAGGAGTATCAAAAATTTTCTCTGGAGCTCGGAGTTCGTCATCAGTTTACCGCACCATACACACCGCAGGAAAATCCTACAGAAAGGGCAAACAGGACGGTTAAGACAATGATCGCCCGGCGCAGGAACAAGCTCGGCACTACAACCTGAGGAGGCGGGAGTGGAGCAATCGAAGGTTTCACGGCGAAACTAGCGCCGAGATACGACGGGCCGTACACAGTAATGAATTTCATTTCGTCTGTGATCGCTGTGCTACGTCACGTTGGCACGGAGCAAGAAAAAAAGGCGCACGTAAGTGTGCTAAAAGCCCGAGTAGAGGAGTCGGCACCACAGGCGTAGAACAAAAAAGGTGAAAATACAAACATATATAATATCAACAAAAAGAGGAACATGCAGAACACATACACGTACACGGAATTACATGATCAAACGGAAAAAAAATTAGGAGGAGACCCACAATGGGAGCATGGAAGTGGATGCAAGAACCGCAATAACGAATCTATTCCAAGCGGCTGGTCTATAAAAGGGCAGCGGTGGACACCGGCCGGCCTTCTTTTTTTCCTACACTAGAGGTTTTCGGGTGCGCGAAGGCAAAAATGGGATACGCGTCACCCGAAAACTTTAACTTTGTGTCACAAATAAAACGAAAATAAGCAAAACTTTAAACAATTGAACCAACAAAAAAAGGGGGGGGGGGAATAAATAAGAATAAACACACAAAAAAAAGGAAAAAAAATATAAACAAGTATGAAAAAAATATATGAAAAGAAAAAAATACAAAACAAAAAAAAACAATGAACAGGCAAGCGAGCACGGCGGCGTCGGACGGGCCAGCGCCGCTGTGTTTAGAAAGAACGGAAGACAAGAAATGCGTCGAGCACGGACGGCATGCGGGGGCAGCAGCGGGGGCAGAGGAACCAGCACGGCGTCGCGCACGGAAGAAGGAGAAAGTGGAATCACCGTGGAACGTAACGGTGATTCCCGGGCCTCCTCGGCCGCGCTCAAATGTTATATGAGAGAGCGGGGACGGCGGGGAACGAAGCGGCCCGCGACTGCACAGCTGTGCTTAGAAAAATGCAGAAAACTCAGAAATGCATTTGGATTGACCGGAAGGGGGGCGCGAGGGTATCTGGACAAAGTCCGATGATCAGCACAATAACAATACGGATCGGAGGCCCATGCGGGGCAAACAGGGGGGGCAAATAAAGAAAGCCCGCCGATAGAAATGCGGCAGGAATTGGAGAAAGTTCCGAGTCTTGTAGGGAAGCTGGAAGAGTTGAGTAAAAGACCCCCCGTGGGTAACTCTGACATTCAAGCGGGAAAGTTTCCTTGGAGGAATTAGGAGTATAGCCTGAAGGATCCCCCGTGGGTAAATCCGATAGTCTCAAGTGCGGGATTTAAAGCGTAAGGATGTGGGTAAATCCGGCGGCGGTACGCGAATCAGCCAAATAGTAGAAGTCAGAAGCAGGTGGGAAAGGGATCAAGGATCCGCGGCGGAACTGAAGCCCAAGGGTAAAACGAGTCGGGTTGGGTTATTCCCGGACACGACAGTTTGCCTGGCGATAGCGACGGATCGGACTGGCGTACGCCTTGTCGATTCCTGACCGTTAAGACCAGGAGTGATCCTGTAAAGCGAGGTGTAGCCAGCTCGAGAACTCAAGCCCAACCGTGAAACCAAGCAGGGACACTCCGGGATAGTCAATAGAATCCTGATCCAGGCGCTGGGGCGTATCCACAGGGTATCACCTGGAGTTAAAGGAGACGCGACGCCTAAACCTCTGGTCTGCCATAGATCCTGCGGAGCGTATGCACGCAAGTGTTTGGAGGCGAGTGGCGAACGCAACTGGGGCGAGTCCTGCGGGGTAGGTAGGCCCTTCATGCCCTGATCCGGCCGCCAGGCACCGAGAAGCGCATCCTGCCCGGCGTATGCCTGAAAGGTGAGCCTATCGGTCTGCTCAGAGTTAAGAGTACCAAAGGTCCACGGCACCCGCAAAGGAGAAGCAGAAACAGCAGCGGCGACGACGAGGGAGCAGCGACGACACCAAAAGCGACGGCCAGGCACCAAGACCACACGCCCTGCTGGGATATTATTGAAAATAAAGCATTTATTAAACGAAGCACGCTGTGTTATTTCTGGACTCGGGCAATCACGTCGAATATATAAATTCGGTGGAACGTTACCCCAAACTCTGTGAGCTAGCCGCGGCATTTGTTGCGAACATATATTAGCAAAAACAGTTCTGAACGGATCGTGTTGAGCATATGTCGAACTATAATGGCTGAGGAGTATAGGACGAAAGTTTCTAGTTCTTCTACTAAGAACGTTACAATTTATGCGTGATAGTAAATGCTGGCTTTCTTTCATAAATAAGAAAGATAAGATAAAATAAGAATGTAAATCTAAAAGGACACCCAGATCGTTAACATCAGTTAATCGATCTAAAGCGTTCCCATAGAGAAAGTACATAGCCGGCTGAGGACTAGATCGATAAAATCACATGCGTTTACATTTCGATCCATTAAGCTTTAGGTTATTTGCTTAACACCAATTTTGAAATTTATCCAAATCAGATTGAAGTCTAGACTGGGCACTAATGAATTTATACTAAAGACAAAGCTTAACTTCATCAGCGTAAATAAGTATAAGTGAATCAGTTAAGGCAAGGGGCAAGCCTTTAATAAACAGTGTTTGTAAGCCATTCCAGAACCCATCCGTGATAAAAGATGTTAGCTCCAATAAGTTTGTAGAGGTGGAGCGGCGCTTCATGAAGCCATGTTGGCACGGAGTTATTATTGAACTACATAGGTGTTCTAAATGTGGAGTGATAAGTTTTTTAAAAAGCTTAGGAATTGCTGACAATTTAGAGATGCCTCTACAATTTGCAGCGTCGGATTTTTTCCCTTTATTATGCAGCGGAATAATGAAAGATTCCTTCCACATAAGGGGAGAGATTGAAGTTTCCAGCGGTAGATTAAAGAGTTTAACGAGCGGTTTGCACAGAGGATCAGAAACGAAACATAAGTCCAACAGCCGACCTAAAGAATTTCTAACGTGGTTAATTGCCCGAGTGACATGTCGAACATGCTCGCTGGGAAGTCGTGGTGGGAGTTTGGCTGTAAAGGCGGTGAATTTTAAACATTTGACCACATGAGTTCTGGGACATAAAAGTCATCCAGAGCTATCCGCTGGTCACCACCAGACAGACGATCGAAAACCAAACGAATAGCGGACAAATGTTGCCAGTATGTTGGCGGTTCGGACGAAGGTGGTATGTAAGAACAGGTAACATACAAAGATTGATCGGAAAAAGTGATTTTGATGCAACGGAATTCAATGTCACCAAACTCTTGGGATTTTACCTTTTCAGAAGCGAGTTTGGAGTCTACAAAAATGAACACTCCGCCTCCCCTTCGCAGAGTTCTATCACATCTAAAAGTGGTGTACCTACTAGGCACAACTTCGGAGCTTAAGATCTCCGGCTTTAACCAAGTTTCTGTAAATACAATAATGTGAGATGCAAAGAAAGAATTATCAGAATACAGCTTGGGAAGTTTACTACGTAACCCTATGGTATTCTGATAGGTAAGTGTTAGTAAACACATTAGTTTTTTGAAACTGATGAAGATGAGGTGGAAGGTTGGTCAGTGGCCGTAACATGTGTGAGTTCTACACCCACAGGCTTGGTTATTTTTTTCACCGTACTTGGCTGATGTTCTTGGACGAAAATGTTCTCTGGCCAAAAGCTGGAGGAAAAAATCGTCCTGAACATCTGCAAGGGCACGCGTATTTTAAAAGATGACGTGTGCCTGGTGTATGAATATTTAAATTTTGTAATGTCCATTACCATTATGTCGACTTATGTTTTGGCTTTGATGTAAGCCGAGATATCAATCTCAGAAGTATAAGGGGCAAGCCGGAAAACAAAAATGTGTTTCGATGGTGGGATCACCTGCAAGGGTTTTGGTGCCGCCGTAACTAATACAGCGGCATCAGTACGTACCCGGGTTCCAGACGGTTGATTACCCTGTTTGTTGACTGTTACGGGGGTTTGAATTATTTGGTTTGGGATCACTTAAAGCGATGCTACAGAGGACGTATTGGACAATTGCTCATTAATTCTGAGACATTCGGAAGCCGAATTTTTTTCAGGTCCGGCCCTTGGGGTGGCTAGAGATATAAGCGGCTGCATAGTTGACGGCTGAGCAGGCTGAAGATTATTCGCGTTGGTCATTGATTTTACGAAAACCACTAATCAACTCCTTGAATCCGCTTTAAGTATACCTCATGAACGATCTCATTTTGTACTGAACAGCACGACAACCGTCACAGCAAAAGTGGAGACCAGACCTACGTGAAATAGCATCCGAAACTGAGGCCGTGAACCCGGCACACTTAGCGTGTAAAACGTTTTCGCAAAGCCAGCAGTTGATGGTAGCCTGGGAAGACGAGACTATCTTTTTACAAGACTTTAGCGCACACACAAGTTTAAATTCCATAATTAATAATAAAAGATTATTAAAAATTAAATAATTAATTTATTATTATTATTAGTGTGAGTTAGTAAAATGCAAAGAATAGAGATAAGAATCTCTATTGAGCGAGAGTAGAAGCAGTAGAATAGAAGAAACACCGTAAGAGATGAAGAAGCAAAGCAATGCTATGTTTGGATGGAAAATTAATCAAATTATTATTTTACCTCCGAATATATCACTGCACACGCAAAGCGATACGGATCTAAAAATTGCCATTTTTTTATTTTATTTTTTTGTGTATAGCAATAAACACCGATTGTTTATGTTAAGCTTATTACAAATTTTATAAAAACGCAGTGCCAACAAAAAAAGCGCGTCCGTCCGCTATAAGTAAAGAGAGGAAGAAGTTCGTGATCATATGTTCGTGAAAGAGCTTCAGCTACAATATTCTCGATTTCTTTGCGATGAACAATTGTAAAACCATAACCTTGGAGCTTAATAACCCATCTAGCCAGCCTTCTTTTTGGGCTAGGACAGCTCCTACACACTGCACACTGTACTATGAATGGCCTATTATAGTCTGGATGACTCATAAAATTGAACTTGGCACAGCTCTCAAGCGGGAGCACTTCAATGTTGTGTTCGATCAAGGTTCGATCAACTTCCTCTCTTTATCTTAAAGCGGACGGACGTGCTTTTTTTGTGCGCACTACGTTTTTGTAAAATTTGCAATAAGCTTTCTATAAACAATCGGTGTTTATTTCTTTACAGATATAAAAATAAATTGCAATTTTTTAGATCCGTATCGCTTCGCGTGTGCAGTGATATATTTGGAGGTAAAATAATAATTTATTTAATTTACTTTCCAAACATAGTCCTGCTCTGCTTCTTCATCTCCTACGATGTTGATGCTATTCTTTTGCTTCTACTCTCGCTCAATAGAGATTCTTATCTCTATTTCTTTAAATCTTACTAACTTGCACTAACTGCTCTCTTTAATCTCCCCTTCTCGTTTCCTTGGTACAGTGGTTCAAGGTTCCTCATTAATAAATTCAAATAATATTTTAAATTAATTATTAATTTTTTTAATAATTTTTAATAAA
Source organism: Drosophila pandora (assembly GCA_021223865.1). Classification (NCBI taxonomy): domain Eukaryota; kingdom Metazoa; phylum Arthropoda; class Insecta; order Diptera; family Drosophilidae; genus Drosophila; species Drosophila pandora. Next base: position 82,761 of record JAJJHT010008252.1, on the reverse strand, counting down.
TTAATTATTTAATTTTTAATAATTTTTTAATAAATTAATTATTTAATTTTAAATAATTTTTAATAAATTAATTATTTTAATTTTTAATAATTATGGATTTTAAATTGGTCTGTGCATTAAAGTCTTGCAATAAGACAATCTCGTCTTCCCAGCCTACCATCCATTGCTGGCTCTGTGAAAACGTTTTACACGCTAAGTGTGCCGGGTTCACGGCCTCAGTTTCGGATGCAATCTCGCGTAGGTCTGGACTCCACTTTTGCTGTGACGGTTGTCGTGCTGTTCAGGACGAAATGAGGTCGTTCATGAGGCAGACTAAAAGCGGTTTCAAGGAGTTGATTAGTGGTTTTCGAAAAATCAATGACCAACTCTGTGCGCTTAATACACAGTTTACTAGTCTTCAACTACTAAATGAGTCTCCAAAGCGTAAGAAATCCTCTCAGCCTGCTCAGCCGACAACTATGCAGCCGCTTATATCTCTGGCCACCCCAAGGGCCGGACCTGAGAAAAATTCGGCTTCCGAATGTCTCGAAATCAATGAGCAATTGTCCGATATGTCCTCTGTGGCATCGCCTGACCCAATAATTCAAACTCCTGTAACAGTCACCAAACAGGGTAGTAAATCGTCCGGACCCCCGGTACGCACTGATGCCGCAGTATTAGTTACGGCGGCACCAAAACCCTTGCAGGTGATCCCACCATCGAAACACATTTTTGTTTCCCGGCTTGCTCCTGATACTTCGAAGATTGATATCTCGGCTTACATCAAAGCCAAAGCAAAAGCCGACATAAAGGTGGTGGATATTACAAAATTCAAATATTCTTACACCAAATACGTTAAATACGTGTGCCCTTGCAGATGTTCAAGACGGTCTGTTCCGCCAGCTTTTGGCCAGAGAACATTTTCGTCCAAGAACATCAGCCAAGTACGGTGAAAAAAAAGATAACCAAACCTGTGGGTGTAAAACTCCCACATGTTAAGGCCACTGATCAACCTTCCACCTCATCTTCCTCAATCTCAAAAAACTAATGTCTTCATTAACACTTACCTATCAGAATACAAGAGGGTTACGTAGTAAACTTCCCAAACTGTATTCTGATAGTTCTTTTTTGCATCCCACATTATTGTATTTATAGAAACTTGGTTAAAGCCGGAGATCTTAAGCTCCGAAGTTTCTCCTAGTAGGTACACCACTTTTAGATGTGATAGGACTTTGCGAAGGGGAGGAGGAGTGTTAATTTCTGTAGACTCCAAATTCGCTTCTGAAGAGGTAAAATCACAAGAGTTTGGTGACATTGAATTTCTTTGCATCAAAATCACTTTGTCCGATCAATTTTTGTATGTTACCTGTTCGTACATACCACCTCCGTCCGAACCGCCAACATACTGGCAACATTTGTCCGCTATTCGTTTGGTTTTCGATCGTCTGTCTGATGGTGAACAGCTGATAGCTCTGGGTGACTTTAATATCCCAGAACTTATGTGGTCAAATGTTGATAATTCACCGTCTTTACAGCTTAACTCCCACCATGACTTCCCTGAGGGCATGTTCGACATGTCACTCGGGCAAATTAACCACGTTAGAAATTCTTTAGGTCGGCTGTTGGACTTATGTTTCGTTTCTGATCCTGATGGAATTACTCTTTCCAGAACTTTGCCCCTTTCTAACCCTGAGGATCCATATCATCCCACTCTTGAGGTTTCAATCGAAAATAATTACTTTTTTGACCTTAAGTCTACAGTTAAATCTCAGAAAGTTCGTTTCTTTCGTAAGGCTGACTTTATGAAATTAAATAAGTTAATTTTGGAATTTGATTGGTCTGATTTACTGGCATGCGAGGATATAAACATCGCATTACAAAAATTTTATTACACTTTGAACATATTTTTCGACGCTTGCGTGCCGTGGAAATATCCGTCCGCTTCAACGAATCCGCCTTGGTATACAAGGCACCTTATAAATTTAAAGAATAGTATGAGTAGACTTTTAAACAAACATAGATTATCTGGCTGTACAGTTAGTTATTCAAGATACTTAGTAGCTCGGTCCAATTTCACCGTGCATAACGCAGAATGTTATAGGAGTTATATTCGCCGCTGCAGGATTCAGTTTACTCAGGATCCGAAGCAGTTTTATAACTTTGTAAACACTAAGCGTAAACATGTATCTTTTCCCCCACTGCTTACGTTTGAGAACTCTTCTGCGAACACCGATCAGGCGATGGCCGATCTCTTTGCACAGTTTTTTCAAACTACCTATTCACCTAGCAGCAGTTTAGCTCAGCCTTACACTTATAATATCCAATCAGCCAACCTTATATTTTGCCCATCTTTCGATCAAAGTGGTGTGTTATCGGATCTTCTTAAGATTAAGCCCGTGTATTCGCCAGGCCCTGATGGAGTACCAGGCTGTGTTCTGAAGTACTGCGCCGAGGCACTGTGCAAACCGCTTGTTAAACTCTTTAATCTATCGCTGGAAACTTCGATCTTTCCCCTTATGTGGAAGGAATCCTTCATTATTCCGCTGCATAAAAAAGGGAAAAAATCCGACGCTGCTAATTATAGAGGCATCTCTAAATTGTCAGCAATTCCAAAGCTTTTTGAAAAACTTATCACTCCACATTTGCAACACCTATGTAGTTCAATAATAACTCCGTGCCAGCATGGCTTCATGAAGCGCCGCTCCACCACTACCAACTTATTGGAGCTAACATCTTTTATCACGGATGGCTTCCGGAATGGCTTACAAACAGACGTCATATACACTGACTTCAGTAAAGCATTTGACTCTGTTAACCATTCGCTTCTTATAAGTAAACTCAGTCTTTTGGGATTCCCAACTGATCTTCTTATGTGGATTTCGAGCTACTTATCAGGGAGAACCCAACGTGTTTTCTTTAAAGATGTTACCTCGCGTTTAGTCCGCGCCACATCGGGGGTGCCCCAAGGAAGCCATCTTGGACCCCTACTTTTTACTCTGTTTATTAACGACTTGCCCCTTGCCTTAACTAATTCACTTGTACTTATGTACGCTGATGACGTTAAGCTATGCCTTCAGTATAAATTCACTAGCGCCCAGTCTAGACTTCAATCCGATTTGGATAAACTTCAAAATTGGTGTTTAGCAAATAACCTAAAGCTTAATGGATCGAAATGTAAACTTATGTCTTTTTACCGATCTAGTCCTCACCAGGCTATGTACTTTCTCTATGGGAACGCCTTAGAACGATTAACTCAGGTTAACGATCTAGGTGTCCTATTAGATTTGAAACTTAAATTTACCGACCATGTATCTACCATGGTTAATAAAGCTATGGGTGTGCTTGGTTTTATTAAAAGATGGTCAAAAGAATTTAATGACCCGTACATAACTAAAACGTTATATACATCACTGGTCCGTTCGATTCTTGAGTATGGATCGTGTGTCTGGAGTCCTCAATATGGAGTACACCAAGATCACATTGAATCTGTACAAAAAAACTTCCTTACTTTTGCTCTTAGGGGACTTAATTGGGATGCAAATCTTTACCTCCCCTCTTATCATAGTAGACTTTTACTAATCAACTTACCATCATTAACAAATCGTAGAACGATGCTGGGTGTCATGTTTCTATATAATCTTATTTATGGAAATATAGACAGCCAGCATTTACTAACACGTTTAAATTTTAACATTCCTAGTAGAAGGACCAGAAACTTTCGTCCTCTACTCCTCAGCCATTGTAGTTCGACATATGCCCAACACGATCCGTTCAGGGTATTATGTTCGGACTACAATGGTCTCTACCACATCTTGTCACTTTGCTCTACTAACAATCTTAAATCGCTTATATTAACCGCCTTATCTATGCAACACTCTTCCTCGTAATATCTTTCTCCTAATCCTCGCTTATCTATCTCGGATCTATTCCCGCGATTCGAGCCGTACGTTACGCGGCAGCGTCCCTCGGTCGGTTGGACGGGAGGTGGGCTGTACGTATGCAGTGGGAACCGCGCAAAAAAAAAAAAGGAAGTTAATCCTCGTCCTTCTTTTTCGAACGAGGGGCTAACATTACTGTTACTGTCAACATTACTGTTAGTTGCGCCTGCTACTTAAGACTCAACGGCGGTTGCAAGGAATGTAAGATGAAGATGTCTTCTCCTCTTGTAAAATTGACGAAGTGGTAAAACTTCGTAAGCTTTTCTCTTTGTTCAAAAAATCGCCTATACGTTCGGATAATCTTGTTCTTCCAGCAGAAGAATAGGGATTACTGAATAATTATTTTCTACGTTGTTGGTATTCTTTGTGGCGGATATGGTAAGGCTTAATTGGTCTAGAACCTGTAGAACTGATTTGTTAACTATTAATACTGGAATACTGGCGGAAATCCCCTCTCCGATTGCGGTGGACATCCCGGAGTTGTTGGAATTCGTGTTGCATTTCTGACAGCTCGGCTTGTACGCATCAAGCAGACCGCAACCATAGAAAATTCGCCGAGGCTTAAGGTAATCATGATACCGATGACCTAATTCCATTTTATTTTCTCTGTTGATCTAATGACCAACACCTTACCTGAAAATTACTCTTCGAAAATTCCTACGCATGGTGGGTCGGGTGGTTGTCCGTATAGTCTGATCTTAGGTTGTTCCTGACTTCGATAGCGATGTCGCCATCTGATCTGATTGGTTCGCGCAATTAATTGGATATGGATAAAATGGGGTCAAGGGATTCATCAAAACACTCGTTCCCTCTTTGCATTCTTCATTTAATAGCATTTTTAATGTCTCGGTCTGATCTCTGATCCTGGTATCTTTTCTGCAAATGACTGCAAATTATCTTTTCTGCTACTCGTTCCAATTCATGGGTTGACCAAACTTACTAAGCAAAGGGAAATTACTAAGAAGTTAGACAGTTGTATTGGTAAATAAAATCTTAGATTGGAAGGTCGTTGATCGTACTACTGAACTTGATGTGCCAATTGGAAATTTCGTTAGGAATCTTATCTGGCTGCTCTAGTAAAATATCACTTGGTCAACTATTTGGTGGTCGAGATTATTGACTGTTATTGCGTGCATTGCTAGCATTACTGACTGGTAGGGGGGTTCCTCTCGCGGTTCCACTCAGAGTCTCAGCAATCCACTGGTGTACATACGCAAACGCTGCTCTGATTAAATATCAAATTCGGAATGGGGCCAATAGAAAGAAAAAAGGTAAAGTGGTCTGCGCATTCACTTGTCATTATCCTGGCATTATCCTGCCATAGTCCTGTCATTGTCCTGCCCCACTTTGGGGTTCCGAATAACTGTAACGAACGCTTACAGCTTAGGCTATAAGGTTAGGTACAGTAACTAACACTGCACGGGTGATCTCTTGGCCGGCAATAATTTATTGACTTTGTTTATCTTTTTTTATGTAAGATGTTTTTTATGTCTTTATGTGTCTATTCGCGTCGCCTGCTCTCGTGCATTCGATCATCCACCTGCATCCCTGAGGCCCCTTAGGGAGCTACGTGGTGGTTGTGGTTTGTTACCTGAATGCGGGTAGAGCCCTCTGGCTTGACGTGAGTTGCGGGTGCCGTGATCCCATAGACCAGAAGAGGTGTTGGGTAGGCCTCCATTCTTAACCGAGGATTAAGTCACGACCGAACAGATTGACTTACATTCGGTATCCGGCGGAACATGGTTCCAAAGGGACGCTGATTGACGCAAAGTTTCACATCCCACGCACAAAGGGGCCGTGAGATTAAGCCAACGTGGCAGGTGCTCACGTTAAACATATCAGACTTTCATGCACCTACATCATCATTGCTAAAATAATTTTTTCCAGGCTTTGCCACTTCCCACTTTTGAATTTCAGTCACTGTTCTCGACCATGAAGGACACAAGCCATCAGCCTGGTCGAGAAGCTTTAACGGTTGCGGTCCTGCCTTCGTGAATCTGCCTTGGAGACTGTTTGGTCGTTGGAGCTCACGGACAAAAATTATGACGTCGCATTGGAGCTGCTAAACAAATGGTTTAGTAATCGCAGGCTCATTTTTCAAGCTCATGTCAAGGAGATAATGGATCTGAGGGCCGTAGAACCCGCATCAGCGACGAAGCTTCGCGAGCTTTTGGACAAATTTAATTCGCATATGCGAGCCCTGGCAAGCATAGGCTCAACGAGGCAGATTGCTAGCTGCATCATAATCTAAGTACTGTTGCACAAGGTTGATGATGCCACGCAGTCTAAGTGGAAGAAAATGCAAGCTGACTCGAAATCCTTGGATTCCATTCCAACGTTGGAGTCCATCGCCAGTTTTCTTGAGCAGAGATGCCGGACTTTGGAGAGCATGGATTTGCTGACGAAATCATATGCACCAAACCTTGCGGTAGGACGGCGAAAACTTTTTATCCAGGTAACTTTGCATTTGTGATTACCAACTCTTCCGCATGCATGATTTGTGATGGCCATTATCACGTGAAAAACTCCTGTCCAAGGTTTTTAAGCTTGTCGCCTGAGGATTGTTTGGGCGAAGTTGGGCGATTGGATTTATACCGGAAGTGCCTTGGATCTGGGCACCTATCTCAGCATTCCAATTCGTCAAGCTGCCGTGCTTGTGGACGCAAGCATCATAGTTTGCTGCATTTTGGTGGCAGTTCGTCAGCTTAAGGCCAACAGCCCTCTCCCGAGGTTTCCGCATCGAGCGACTATGTTTCTCGTTCAGCGTCCGTCGCCGTCAATTCTTTTGTAGCCAAGGTGCATCTAGTCACCTCAAGGCTGGCGAACCAGCTGCAGCTGCGGAAGATGAGGTCTCCAGTTCCTGTATCCGGTATAGGTGACGCAGGATTTTCTACACATGGGTTTTCTGTGCAAGTCAGCTTGCAATCAAAATGCTCTGACTACTTGGTAACTGCGATCGTAGCCTCCAACATCACTGACCTTCAGTCCAATTTTGCATTGGACGTCAGCTCTTGGATAATTCCCGCCAATGTAAAGCTAGCGGATCCTAATTTTTTACTAGCCGCAGCGAGTTGATTTGCTAATTGGAGATGGATTATTTTACGAGCTGCTTTGTGTCGGGCAAATTCATTTGTCACCTGATTTGCCCTCAATCTAAAAAACTCGGCTCGGTTGGGTTGTTTGTGGAGACAGTCCTGACAAGGTTCTCATGGCTGCTGAGCGGTCGGGACTGATCTGCCCAAAGGGGCCTTTAGATGAGCGGCTCGATCAACTTCTTCGACAGTTCTGGGAAGTGGAAACCTGCACTGATCCGATTGTGAAGGCGTCAAAGGAAGAACTGGATTGCGAGAGTCACTTTATTAAAAACTTCGTGTGGTTAGAAGGTGGTGCTTCCCGCCACCTAAAGTGTTATACAGTCAGGTTACCAGTTAAACATAGCTCCGGTTTATTGGGTGATACGTACTCACAGGCTCTACATCGTTTCCAGTCGTTGGAAAAGAAACTGTCTGATCAGCCCGAACTGCGCGCTCAGTATTCGGCCTTTATAAAGGCCAAGTATCTTAACCTAGGACATATGTCCCTGGTTCCGCTGAGGTTGCATCGAGATTGCAAATATTTGCTCCCACATCACTGCGTGCTAAAGAAGGACAGCACCACGACGAAACTTAGAGTGGTGTTCGACGGTTCCGCTGTTACCACCTCCGGTTATTCTCTAAATGACATATTAATGGCTGGACTGGTCATGCCACCTATGCTTTTTCCCATCCTGCTGAGGTTTCGTTCGCATCCAGTAGCGCTGACTGGCGACATATGTAAGATGTAGCGTTGTGTGAGGATGGCGTTGTCTGACAGCTTCTTTCAATGCATTCTGTGGCGAGATTCCTCTCTGTTACATATGGAACAAAGCCTGCGTCCTATCTATCTGTGCGAGCGATGCACCAATTGCCTAAGGACGAGGTGGAAGATTTTCCAGTAGGAAATCTTGCTTCGAGATTTTTGCGTCGATAATCTTATTTCTGGTGGCAGAGCCAAGGAGGAGGTTGTTGGCATTTTAGTTCAGATTTCAGTGCTTTTGTGCAAGGGCGAATTTAAGCTGCGGAAATGGTGCTCCAATATCCCTAGCGTGTTGGACGGCGTGCCTAAAGAGGATCGGGTCATATCTAACTTTTGATGACGGCAGCAACTTCACAAAAAACGTTAGGATTGGCTTGGGATCCTTCCACTAATCAGCTGCTGCTTTTGTTTCCTGCTCTTCAGTCCACTTCGATGCCGTCTCGACGTTTTGTCCTATCATCAATAGCGCGGTTATACGATCCGCTGGGCCTTGTTGGTCCAGTTGTTACTAAAGCCAAAAGATTCTTGCAAAAGCTGTGCCGAGAGAATCTTTCCTGGGATGAAAGCTTACCTCAGGGTTTTTACACCGAGTGGCAGGAGATTTGCCGGAGCTTCAGTCACACCCAACGTGCAGAATTTCCTTGGCTGGCACTTACGTCTGGAGCACTCGTGAAGATTCATGGATTTTGTGACGCCAGCATTGAAGCCTACGGAGCATGTGTCTACATAGTTCCCAGGTCACCAGGGGATAAGAGCTGTATCGAGTATTGCCTCTTAAGACGTTAATTGTGCCGAATTTGGAGCTGGCTTGAGCTAAGTTGTTAGCGTGAATGATGGCAGAGGTTCACAGTCTAGGCTCTTACAAAGGGAAGTATTTTTGTTGGTGCGACTCTTCAGCCGTGTTATCGTGGATTCGAGATGAGCCTGCCAGGTTTGACGTTTCTGACGCTATCCAGGTTATGGTGTCAGGGGCCGCCCTATCTGTTATAGACCCAGGAGCGCTGGCGTGTGACGGTAGTAGTCGAGAAGCCAGCTTTAGAGCTTCGCCCTTCAATTTTATTGGTGAAGTCGCCATATACAGACCTCGTGGCGACATTCAAATACATTGACTACTTTCCAGCTCTTCAGCGAGTGTTTGCGTACGTCTATAAGTTTGTCAGATGGGTTAGGCATAAAGGAATTACCGTTTATGATCTCAAGGCGGGGGACTCGCATGCTTTTGTGGGCAGTTCAGCGCGCTCATTTTGGTGATGAAATAAGGACGTTGCAGACAAAGGGAATGGTTGCCTCCTCCAGTTTGCTGGCTTCGTTATCCCCTTTATCGAGTAGACGGGCGTCTCAAGAATTCATCCTTGGATTTCGATGGTCGTCACCCATTAATTTGCCCAGGACCCATCCGGTAACGCGAAGTATAATCCTTAGCTTTTATGAGCACAACCTGCACGCTGGACCTCGATCGTTATTGGCGAAGATACGTTCTTAGTATTGACCGATTGGGGGGAGAAAAACTGTGCTCAAGGCGACAAATAAATGCGTGAGATGCTTTTGGACGAAACCTCATTTGTTGGAGCATGAAATGGGCGATCTTTCGAAGGAGAGAGTGGAAGGTTATGAAGTCATTTCATCATCAAGTTTATTTGTTTCACGACAAAAGCCGTCCTCTTAGAGCTGGTGAGGGATCTATCCACCGCCGCCTTTCTGCATACACTGAGGAGTTTTATTTCTATCAGGAAAAAGCCTCGACAGATCTGGTTCGACAACGCCACCAATTTCGTTGAAGCCTAAAATCAGTTGAGCGAATTAAAGAGACTATTTCTTAGCGGCGAGCACCAGAGAGCTGCCTTGGATTTTTGCCTTCCAGAGTCTATTGAGTGGATGTTTATCCCTCTTCTTTTTTCCCACTTTGGCGGCTTGTGGGAAGCTGCTGTTAAGACCGCCAAGTATCATTTTTAAAGGGTCGTGGGCTCGGCTGTACTAAGGACCGACGATTTCTAGACGCTGGTTTAAAATATTGCTGCAGTAATTAATTCGAGGCCATTAGTCCCTCTCTATGAAAATCCTGCTGATCTGGATGTCCTGACTCCTAATCAATTTCTACACGAAGGGCCTCCTTCTAGTTTCAGTGAGCCAGACCAGACAAAACTCAACATAAATCGGCTAAATGCTTGGTCTTTCTTCAGCAGTGTTTCTGGTCCAGATGGAAGGAAGAGTATTTAACCCTGTTGCAGCAACGATCCAAATGGCGCATCCCTGGTCAAGGCATAGCAGTAAATGACATCGTGCTGGTGAAGGACGAAAACTTGCTTCCAATGAAGTGACCCCTGGCGAGGGTAACGGAAATGGTCGTCGGAGATGACGGAGTGTGTCGGGTGGCGCTGCTAAGGACGGCGTCCGGAGCTACAAGGTGGGCAGTCAACAAATAGTGCCTGCTGCCCCTTCATAATTCTGTTGAAAGCCCATCTTCCAACGGGGGGAATATGTCGGGTCAAGCAGCCGCCGGAAAGAAGTTTGGCCTGCAAAAATTTATTGAATTCGTGACTTCACTTTCTTTTATATTTATGTTCGCGTCTCCCGATCTATTCTCGTCGCCCGCTCTCGTGCATTCGATCGGCCACCTGCATCTGCCGTCAAGCGCTAGCGTTTGTCTCGCACTCTCGCAAGATATCTCGTTCGCTGCGCAGCATCAAGGGTTTGATCCGCGCTCCCGCGTCATTATTCTAATTCGGTAATTAATATCATTTGTAGAAGCCCCAAAACAATTAAATAAATTGTATCAATATCAATAAATTGAACTGTGCTTGTTTTTATTAAGGCCAATATTGAGAACACAAAAATAAAGCTCCCAAAACGCTCGGTGACTGAACGAAAAAAAAAGTAAATTTTTCATTTTAAATTAAATTGATACTTAAAAGAAAAGAAAAAAGTTAATTTGTTAATTTAAAGTAAATTACATTTCAAGTAAATTTATCACCTCAAGCAAAAAATTTTTTTTTTCAAGCAAAAAGAGACTCAAGACTGCATTTTACATATCGGGTTTATTTTAGCGGTTCATTTTCGGTGATTCCATGTATTATTCTTACTGTAGAGCTTTTAGTCAGATATTATTTTCACTTTCTCATTTTTAATTTGATGATCGTTGATGACTTCTTGTTTCTTCGCTTCTGCATCCAATTTAAAATAAATAAACAACAGCGAAGGAGATCAAGGAAACGCTTGGAATTTGACGCGAGCCTTTTACCCTGGAGCAGGAGCATGAGAACCGTAACTTGACCGTAGGCCAACCCGCCACCTTAGTGCGACCGCTCAATGAATACGAACAAAAAGAAACAGATCATCCTCACAGGGCACAGATCATCCTCAACGATTACGAGATTGTTATAAGCAAGCCCCTGTATCGATCCATAGTATTGCACATTAAGCAAAAAATCCGGGGTGAAGCTGATCGGAACACATCGAAAAAATTTGCTCAGACGTTTGAAAAACGTCTGAATCTACGATAGCATAGTTTTCAGTGCAGACTATCACAGTCATTAGCAGAATCTGAGAGTGGTATTTACAAACCTGAAGAAGGCCAAACTCCAAGTAAACATAGAAAAGACACGATTTCTTTCCCCACAAGTCGAATTCGTAGGGTACATTGTCACACAAGACGGCATTAAGGCCGATAGGAAAAAGGTTGAAGCTATAACCATTATGAAACCACCCAATAATTTAAAGGAATTGAAGAATTTCCTGGGGATGACTTCGTATTATAGGAAGTTCATCCGGGACTATGCTATGGTTGCGAGCCCTTGACAAACCTGACAAGGGGGGAACTTTTACGAGTAAAAGCATCTCAGTCGCGTAAGATTCCTATCAATTTCAACGAGAAAGCGGCACAAGCCTTTGGGGATTTTAAAACCATTCTTTCGTCGTTTGAGGTATTTGCTTTCCCTGATTTCAACAATCCATTCCACCTGACTATGGACGCCCCAAATTACGCCATCGGTGCCGTGCTTTCTCAAAATGATTCGGGAAAAGATCGCCCAAAAGCGTATATCTCGCGCTCACTAAGCCGAGCCGAGGAAATCTACGCTACGATAGAAAAGCAGATGCTTGCCATAATATGAGTTTCAGACCGATCCTATCTTTACGACGCTGGGTCTGTTCAGATTTCACGGACCACTAACCGCTTACCTTCGCCCTAAGCAATGGAAACTTTAATGCGAAGCTAAAGCGATGGAAGGCACTTATTGATGAGTTCGGAGCCAACCTGACCTTTAAACACGGCAAATCTAATGTCGTCGCCAATCTTTCATGCATTGAGACAAAAATAAACTACCTACTTAGACACGGCCACCGATTCCGAAACTGACTCAATGGTTACGGTCCACAGTGCGCTTGAGGATGCCTCTCACCTAATACCACACCTGGAGGCGCCGATCAACGCGCTTATAAACCAGCTCATATTTGAACAGGATGCGCTGGATTTCGCCAGATTTCCGCCAGGATTTGACCAGGATCGCGAGGAATAAAAATTTAAGCTGTACAAAATTCCAATAACGCAACGATTAGCGTTATGTCTTGCGACACCGCAAGACATCTTGCGACACCGGTTCCCAACTATCCATGCGAAATACTCCATATAGACATGTTTACCCTGGAAAAGAGGGTATACTTGAGCTGTATTAACAAGTTCACAAAATTCGCAAAATTTTCCCCGTGGAATCCAAATGTTCAGTGCATTTCACTCAGTGCAAACGCGAACGTTTGGTGGAAGCGCTCCACTACTTTCCCTAAGATAATGGTCTCCGACAATGAAAGAGGCCTGTTATGTCCCACTGTTTTGAATTATTGGAGAACATTGGGGATAAGGCTATACTATACGCCGACTTAAAAAAGTTAAGTCAATGTCCCGTATGGTTGTGTCCAAGAAATATGTTCTTGGAGATCTATAGGTGCCTAAAAAGTGAGCACCCGATCTTCAAGTGCGCTGACCTGGTACCTATAGCCGTGGACAGATACAACAACTCTGTCTACTCCATAACTAATAAGAAACCCGTGGACATATTTTTCAATCGCTCTTCTAGGATTAACTACCAACAGTTAACCAATTTTAAACAGAATATTTTATAAGACATAAGAGGGTTGATTAAACACAAACAGGATTTGACCAATCTCAACCGAAACAAAAAGCGTGGCGAACCTCTGAAATAAGAAAGGTGTGACAAGATGTATAAACAAGAAAATTAAGACTAAGGAAAAACAAAGGTTTAAGGCCGATTAAGTGTTGGAGGAGGGAACACAAACAGGATTTGACCAATCTCAACCGAAACAAAAAGCGTGGCGAACCTCTGAAATAAAAGAGGTGTGACAAGATGTATAAACAAGCAAATTAAGACTAAGGAAAAACAAAGTTTTAAGGCCGATTAAGTGTTGGAGGAGGGAACACAAACAGAATTTGACCAATCTCAACCGAAACAAAAAGCGTGGCGAACCTCTGAAATAAGAAAGGTGTGACAAGATGTATAAACAAGCAAATTAAGACTAAGGAAAAACAAAGGTTTAAGGCCGATTAAGTGTTGGAGGAGGGTTACGGTTACAACTAAGTCAGGAAAGATTTTTCATAAATAAGATTTCAGGAATTAAAGTGCGGAAAATAGGACAAAAAATGTTTCACAAGGCTTGGTTTCATAACAATAAACTATGTACATCTAACATTATATTATATATTGGCACAAACAAAAACATACAAAATTTAAAAAAAAAAAACCTTATGTAATAACTATATACAAGCTCTACAAGCAATACAAGGGCATGCCAACTTGCGAAGGTTGGAGTGGTCAACTCGAACTCAACTTAGTAGCCATGGATATACGCCGTTGCTGGGAATATCCTGTCCATTGGTCACACAACGGTCTGCCCAGAAAAGAACCTAATGAAGCTGGAAGAAGATAACTGCGTCCCCAGGCTACTAAGAGGTGGGCACGCTTTGTGCAGATACCTGAATAATAACCGGCAAGTGGTCACATTTATCGATGAGGGTACGATGTTTCTCACCAACTTCTGCAAGTGCGTGACTCACGGAAAGTGACTGCGACAAGTTACGAACCAACTTTGGGATATGTCCATGAATTTAGTATACAAAATATGGGCAAGTTATCCGACATTTCCAGCAGGATCACGATGTCATTCCTAGCAGAAGCCGTCATTATCATCATCGTAGTGAGAGTCCTCTGCCTGTTATGGAGAAAATTAACATCAACAAGAGGCATACCCAAATCGAGCGACAGCGTCGCGCAGTTGGAACAGCTAGTCGCCTCCGGGTCGAGTAAGTCTCATGATCTGCGCAAAGCAGATCTTGAAATGGGGAGGAGTTAACACCCGTTACAAGCCGGGAAATTGCCCGCATCTGACCCCGGGAGAAAATGCAAAATCACCTTACGGGTTACATTTCTGCTCCGCTTAGCGCTCACTGCACAGCGGAGTCAGCGGACTCAAATTGCACTGCACCGGCAACGACGGCACGAGTCGCTCTTTAGAAAAAAATACGATTCCTCCGTTAGATAGAAATGGGAAGGTACAAACCCACGCTCATCTATTCTATTCTGATCTTTTGTCGAGCGAAGAAGTGGCCATCAACCGTGTGAAAAGTGAAGAATAATTTTGCTAAGACATATTAAGTGGAAAAGAACGCATGCAGTGAAGGCAATACAGCCAGAAATTAACTCATTTTTAACCGATTGTGATTGTGGTCGTGATAGGGGTAAAAACTCATAGTGTGAGACCCGATATTTGAATAGTGTATGTAAGTGTAGTGTAAGTATCCAACCTGTCCAATTCCTTGTCAGGTAGCTCAAGATTACGGCGATTCTGACCAAAGGCAGCCTTCCGTGTGGAATTCGGCCTTGGACGTCTGGCATGCCACGTAGCAGTAACACCAGAGCATTGCAGTTGGACATACAAGCTGAGTCTTAGTGACCCAATTTTTATCTTTTCCTGGACCGCTGATAATTTTTTTTTATTTTTTTTCCGTTGCTTTTATTTTTTGAATCTTTTCTTTGGGAGACCAACAAATCTTGTATTTTTAACTTAACTAACAGTCATGTTGACTGATACAGAGTTAGACGGCCCTAAAAATCGATTGCTGTGTTAAAAGGTCGTTGCGTTGAATGCGGGATTTGCTAGAAACCCGAGTCAATCCCTGTGCGAGGGGATTTGGGTGCGAAGACAGTTTTTCTTTGTAGGACTCTTTTTGCTTCTGAATTTCGTCTTTCACTGCGAAGATGCCCAGATCCAGGTGGATGTTTTCGTTGCAAACATACCAAGGTGCCCCAGTGATAGAGCCTGGCCGAGTGATCATGTTGATTCCTTAAGGCGTTGCTTTGAAGCTGGTGATCTGCTGTTTTGCCAATTACGACGCGTGCGCCTCTTTTTCGCACGAGCTGTTCGATTTGATGATTAGATTTGTGGTGTTTGTTTAGGTCTACTTCCTTCCCTTGAGGAGTAGAGATTTTGGCTGCCGCAACGAGTACTTCATCCAGGGCGCTCTTAGTGTAATCGATGTCCGATTCCATGTTAAACTCCGGAGCGAGATCTATGTGGACACTCAAGTACTTTTTGTATTTAAGCCAATTCGTTTTTGGCGATGTCAGGCTGAGGGGATGTTCAGTTATTTCTGGGCTTTGAAGAAGCGTTAAAAGCACAGGCGAGTAGTCTGATGATAAGTCCGGGTATGCTTTGGCACTTATTAGATTGCAAGGTATGTTTTTTGTCACCGCAAAATCAATAAGGTCTGGTTTTACACTGCGAACTTCATGAAGCGGGAGTCGGAGTGAGCAGAGCGGGTGAGCAAGACCGTGCCCTATAGCTTTCAGTGTTCAGTAGGGCCGGCTTCCTCTTAATCGCCGATTTTTCCATTTCGAGATCGCGGGTTGAAAAGTAAGAGTAGAAGCCGTTTCTTTGGTTCACTGAACTTCTACGCTCGTTCTTTTGATCGTTGCTCAATGAGCTCATTGCGTGGCACTTATTTATTTAAAAAAATGCACTAGTTTTTGTTTTAGCTTGTCTATTGCTTTTAATAAATTTTGGTTAATTGGCTTCTTTTCGCTTATATTGGGTTACTCCAGATTTTTTTGTTTTTATTTTTTTTTTGTGTTGCACTTTTCCCGGAGCTCAGGCGGAGCACGTCCGCTCAGTTCGGTAACACTTTAATACCCCTTTAATAGTCGATAATATGACGTAACCAGCAGCCAGCCAGACCCGAAGTTCTGTAACAACATGCATTAGGAATGAAGAAAATGAGGATGATCATAAGCAGTAAGACCTAACTGGTAATATTAAATTCCTTTCTAATTTTCCTAAGGGGGCATGCGCACTTGTAATTTTCAAAAAATCGAATTGCATTTTCTTAAAGTATATACATTTAGAAATGTGTCCACAAAATTTTGAAATGATCCGGTGAAAATACACTGATCTACACATGTTGAAAGGGAGGGGCCTCCGGTAAGTGTATTGGTGAGTTGAAACTTTAAACACGTTTTTCTCAAAACTACGTTTTTGAAGTCGGTGACCACTCTTACTCGAAAACTAGTGACCCGATTGTCTTGAAATTAAGCATGCTCTTTTATTACATAATAATCTAGTACTTAATCGAAGGATTGATTTTTTTATGCAAAACTTTTTTTTTACAGCTGAAAAACTACCGCTTTTTTTAAAGCGGTACCAAATATGTTTTTTTTTTAATATCCTTCGATTAAGTACAAGATAAACTCTTAATAAATGTAGATCCGTTTCATTTCTTGATTTCAAACGATCCAGATATTCACAGTGTTGGTCACAGCAACTCGTCTTTTTCGGACGGACCTCCCTTCGACGGAGCATAACTTTGAAACCCCTAAATATTTTGTAATTTTTTTTTCAAATTTAAGTTAAAAAAATGTACTTTCACATAATAAAACTATATTTCAAAAAAATTCAATAGTTTACGAGAAAAAAATTCGGAAAAAATGCCTATTTTTTAGCCCTCTAACTGCGGATGCCCCCTTAATATCGTATAAATGTAAATTATAACTAGTGTGAATTAATTAGCATAGGACGTTATCTTTAATTTATTATTATAAGCAAAAAAAACCGGCCTCGAAAGAAACACCAGTCAGGCCTTTTCTCAATTGCATTAAGATGAAAAGCAAAAATCACCTACGTCATCTTGGGCCAAACGATCTATGCAGAATCTGAACTGAGTGAGTAATTAGCCAAGAGCAATTTCTAAATCTGAGTACAATGAGAAATCCTTGACATGTTTGGCTCTTCTCCCCTGATTAATAGGATAAATTTAAATACGTCTTTATATATTTGTTTTTGTACTATCATTACTATCAAAATTTTGAACTTCGTTTTGTGCTATTGTGTTTTTAGTTGTAAAAGATCATCAAACTCCTAAAACATTGTATAAAAAAGTCTAACATTCTATTGACTTTATTAAAGGTCACAAAAATGTGGTCTTTAAATGACAACTTATTCCAAGACGTCCACCTCTTCCTCGATTCGCTGCCGCAGTACCGCGAAGTCACTCCGACGAAATTCGTCGCACTGTCGCAGTGTACGGTATGCTGACATTAGCGGCGCTCAACGATCCTTTAAAATGCCAATAAAAAGGAATCAGTTTACAAACTTGAGGCGTACACCGTATTCCAAGATAAAATCAATCTACTAGGCAGGTCAATAGTTCTTTTCTTACTGTGCTCATTTGATAAATGGAATACAATTGCATTGGCATATGCAAACCTAACCCACACACGCATGAACAGACCAAAGTAGGTAGAATATCATAGGATCATAAAATATCATAGGCTCCCTCCGTTTCGAAGGAAGCTTTATTTCAGCATGCAGTACAAATTAACATTCTTAGCATCTATTCCGTTCTGAGCTTTTGCCGAGCGAAGAAGTATTCTTAAAAAGTGAAGGAAAATTCTGCCAAGACACGTGTAATGCTTAAAGTCAATTTAGCCTGAATTTAAAACATTTCAAAAATATAGTGATTGCGATCGTGTTGGGGATTAAACTCAGAAGGTGAGACAATATTTAAATGGTAAAAATTTACAACCTGACTAATCTCTTGTCTGGTGGCCCATTATTACGACGATTCTGACCAGGCGCAGCCTGATAGGCTTTCCGTTTGGAATTTGGCCTCGGACACACATGAAGCATTGAACTTCCAGAGCCACACCCACGCCCCAATTTTCAATCTTCTACTGGACAGCCTGTAGTATGACGTAACCGCAGCCCAGCAAGAGCGAAGCCTTAATCGTGCAGTAAGTGATGATAAAGAAGTATAAGATCAGCAGCAATAAGAAATACCTGGTGCCGCTGCAGCTCAGCTGTTTTCGGCTCGCTTAAGCGAGCATCCAGCAATTTATTAGAGTGCGAGTTTTCGTATTTTTCTTAATTTTGTGAGCCTGAATAGGACAAATTTAGCAACATCAGTGCTATTCAATCAGAAGAACGATAACCTTGTGAGCGAATGTAGCGTATACTCTCGGTAAAGCAGATTTGCACAACCACTGCCACGGCGAACCTCGATAGCTGCGCCAAATTCTATCGACTCCCCCCATAATTGAGATAATGTATAATTTGCCTCTATTTTAAAATTATAAATTGCATTCTATTAATGTCTTAATATTGCATAAATTTAAGCTCTATTTTCATAGGCAAACCAAATCAGCCTCGAAGGAGAGATCAGTCAGGCATTTTCTCAATGGTATAATTCTCTTTTGTAATAAGTCCAACAGCGAAAATCACCTTATCATCTTGGGCCCAACAATCGATGCAGAATCGTAAAAGCTGAAGGAGTAGACCACCAAGAGAAATAATGGAATGTGAATAATATACAATGTGAAAAGTTTCCTTTCTGAATAATAGGGTATATTGTAATATTCCTTTATCTTATAGATTTTGTACTACCGCTATTTTTTGTGTACCTTTAATTATATAAAATGAACTTGAGATAATATCTTCTACTTAGAGCACTTCGGATCTTAACATGGCAGTTGAAAAAGGGAAGACAAAGGGAGGGGAAAAAGGGAGGGAGGGTATAGACGAAGGACCACATCATCCAGTCTTTCATTCCTTCATTTCCTTTCCAACTTGCTCATCTCTGTCTACAACGATTTCCGTTATGTACATGGTCTAGTTTGCCGTGGCAACACCCACGCACCTTTCGACTGAGTCAAGCCGTCCCCAGGTAGACAGAGGGGGCGCGGCCTTACGTACCTAACCTTATGACCTAAGCTGGCAAATCATAAACTTCTAAATGATTTGCCATGAACACAAAACAAACAAAAAGGGCAATAAAGGACTTATCCTTATAAGTCCTACCACAAATTTTAAATTTTCAAAATTTTTTTTATTTTAGTATCAATCGTCAGAAATCAACGCCACATATGGAGAAGGGCCGGAGAGCACGGATTCGATCTAAGGGTAAGTCTCCCATGATTTGAGTCATCAGATGAGGCTTGCATTTAAAGCAGCGTATGCATGACTGAACTATCCGACTGCAGATTACTATTGAAACACGCTGTCGAAAGATACTCGCAATTGCTCGTGGACCCATCTGAAAATTCGACTCGTGCAAGTATCGGCCGTAACTCTGAACAAATTGAGAGCGCTTCGTCTAAAATACTGGATGCATTCCCTTGAGCTACTAAAGTAATTGGGTCTGAGTTTTGCATCGACGATTAGTTAACGGGTGCAAATTGCGTGGAGGAGCTAAAGACAATTAAGTCTGAAGTAACTCAGGCATCGATTTAGGCATTAACTAGTCGCCCCCGATCCGCAACAACGAAAGGGTAAGCCCCGCCTCAGAGACGGAGATGGAGATCTCTCCAGAGATGAAGAATCGGACTTAGCTTCTGTAGGCTTGGGATAAAAATAAGATTTTTTCTGAACATGTAAACGAACACTCGCAGCAGTTTTAGGTGAGAGGAAAATCCATTTATCACTCCCGATAAATGTGAGGAAGAGACCGTTGCAGTAATCCGACCACAATCGTTTTTCCTTCCATCTGCAGAAGCTCTGATGACAGATCACACCTGGGTCTGGTTGGATACTTATATTCCGGCTCCTTTATAAATAATGGACCTGTAGTCGCCCTTTGACCCATTAATGAAGTATGAATTTCCAATTTAAATACGTTTTCTGTAAGAACCAAAGCGATTCATAATGCTTAGTCAACTGTGAGTCCGAATGTGTTATCGGCTTAACGGTTGTTTGTATGTAGAGCGTTATGCCGCCACTACGTCGAACCTGAACTCGCAGGCATAACGGTAGGTCCCGGAATCGTAGTCAAAAGAACGTATAAAAATACTGAATAAATATACCTGGATTCTGCAAGGAACCACTCGGTTGACCAAACGCTTGCTGTGATCATCCTGGGCTGGTTCTTCTTAAGTACAGATGGTACGGTGTTTCGGCTGATTCCTTATCGGCCGGTCCTATTTGTGGTCCGTTTCACGGTAGCAACCCTCGAAGTAGGTTGGATAACGCGGTTCCTACTTGTGGTCCGTTTTAGACAGGATCAACACTCGAAGTAGGTTGGCAAATGCGAGTTCTACTTTTGGTCCGTTTCACGGGAGCAACACTCGAAGTAGATTATATAATGAAGCTCTACTTGTGGTCCGTTTGCACAGGAGCCACTCGAAGTAGCTTCGATGATGAAAGTTCTACTTATAGTCCGTTTACACTGGATCCATACGAAGTAGATAGCTTTTAAGAGAGTCCTAGCTTGTGAACCGTTTTACACAGGGTCACTCAAAGTAGATGGATTTTATGTTCCGTAGTTCAGACACTGAGTAACGAGACGATTCACTATGATTTGGCAAGTATCTTCATTTCAGAAGAACAGTTCTTATATAAGATGCTATATTATACATAATTAAATCTAAGGAAGGTCAATGTTAAGGACGTGCTCAAACTAATGTTAATGCCAGGGTCACCCACCTCTGATTATGCTGACTCAGATTGCTTGTTCATGCATTGCTTGTTTTTTGTTTGCTTCGGTCAGTCGGTCATTCTTCTACCTGATAATGTTGATTTCGCTTAGTTAAGGCGGTTTTTAAAAGCGATTTAAGATTGTTAGTAGAGCAAAGTGACAAGATGTGGTAGAGACCATTGTAGTCCGAACATAATACCCTGAACGGATCGTGTTGGGCATATATCGAACTACAATGACTGAGGAGTAGAGGACGAAAGTTTCTGGTCCTTCTACTAGGAATGTTAAAATTTAAACGTGTTAGTAAATGCTGGCTGTCTATATTTCCATAAATAAGATTATATAGAAACGTGACACCCATCGTTCTACGGTTTGTTAATGATTTTAAGTTGATTAGTAAAAGTCTACTACGATAAGGGAGGAGGTAAAGATTTCCATCCCAATTAAGTCCCCTAAGCGCAAAAGTGAGGAAGTTTTTTTGTACAGATTCAATGTGATCTTGGTGTACTCCATATTGAGGACTCCAGGCACATGATCCATACTCAAGAATCGAACGGATCAGTGAAGTATATATATTGTGTTAGTTATGTACGGGTCATTAAATTCTTTTCACCATCTTTTAATAAAACCAAGCACACCCATAGCTTTATTAACCATGGTAGATATATGGTCGGTAAATTTAAGTCTCAAATCTAATAGGAAACCTAGGTCGTTAACCTGAGTTAATCGTTCTAAGGCGTTCCCATAGAGAAAGTACATAGCCTGATGAGGACTAGATCGGTAAAAAGACATGAGTTTACATTTCGATCCATTAAGCTTTAGGTTATTTGCTAAACCCCAATTTTGAAGCTTATCCAAATCGGATTGAAGTCTAGACTGGGCGCTAGTGAATTTATACTGAAGGCATAGCTTAACGTCATCAGCGTACATAAGTACAAGTGAATTAGTTAAGGCAAGGAGCAAGTCGTTAATAAACAGAGTAAAAAGTAGGGGTCCAAGATGGCTTCCTTGGGGCACCCCCGATGTGGCGCGGACTAAACGCGAGGTAACATCTTTAAAGAAAACACGTTGGGTTCTCCCTGATAAGTAGCTCGAAATCCACATAAGAAGATCAGTTGGGAATCCCAAAAGACTGAGTTTACTTATAAGAAGCGAATGGTTAACGGAGTCAAATGCTTTACTGAAGTCAGTGTATATGACGTCTGTTTGTAAGCCATTCCGGAAGCCATCCGTGATAAAAGATGTTAGCTCCAATAAGTTGGTAGTGGTGGAGCGGCGCTTCATGAAGCCATGCTGGCACGGAGTTATTATTGAACTACATAGGTGTTGCAAATGTGGAGTGATAAGTTTTTCAAAAAGCTTTGGAATTGCTGACAATTTAGAGATGCCTCTATAATTAGCAGCGTCGGATTTTTTCCCTTTTTTATGCAGCGGAATAATGAAGGATTCCTTCCACATAAGGGGAAAGATCGAAGTTTCCAGCGATAGATTAAAGAGTTTAACAAGCGGTTTGCACAGTGCCTCGGCGCAGTACTTCAGAACACAGCCTGGTACTCCATCAGGGCCTGGCGAATACACGGGCTTAATCTTAAGAAGATCCGATAACACACCACTTTGATCGAAAGATGGGCAAAATATAAGGTTGGCTGATTGGATATTATAAGTGTAAGGCTGAGCTAAACTGCTGCTAGGTGAATAGGTAGTTTGAAAAAACTGTGCAAAGAGATCGGCCATCGCCTGATCGGTGTTCGCAGAAGAGTTCTCAAACGTAAGCAGTGGGGGAAAAGATACATGTTTACGCTTAGTGTTTACGAAGTTATAAAACTGCTTCGGATCCTGAGTAAACTGAATCCTGCAGCGGCGAATATAACTCCTATAACATTCTGCGTTATGCACGGTGAAATTGGACCGAGCTACTAAGTATCTTGAATAACTAACTGTACAGCCAGATAATCTATGTTTGTTTAAAAGTCTACTCATACTATTCTTTAAATTTATAAGGTGCCTTGTATACCAAGGCGGATTCGTTGAAGCGGACGGATATTTCCACGGCACGCAAACGTCGAAAAATATGTTCAAAGTGTAATAAAATTTTTGTAATGCAATGTTTATATCCTCGCATGCCAGTAAATCAGACCAATCAAATTCCAAAATTAACTTATTTAATTTCTTAAAGTCAGCCTTACGAAAGAAACGAACTTTCTGGGATTTAACTGTAGACTTAAGGTCAAAAAAGTAGTTATTTTCGATTGAAACCTCAAGAGTGGGATGATATGGATCCTCAGGGTTAGAAAGGGGCAAAGTTCTGGAAAGAGTAATTCCATCAGGATCAGAAACGAAGCATAAGTCCAACAGCCGACCTAAAGAATTTCTGACGTGGTTAATTTGCCCGAGTGACATGTCAAACATGCCCTCAGGGAAGTCATGGTGGGAGTTAAGCTGTAAAGACGGTGAATTATCAACATTGGACCACATAAGTTCTGGGATATTAAAGTCACCCAGAGCTATCAGCTGGTCACCATCAGACAGACGATCGAAAACCAAACGAATAGCGGACAAATGTTGCCAGTATGTTGGCGGTTCGGACGAAGGTGGTATGTACGAACAGGTAACATACAAAGATTGATCGGACAAAGTGATTTTGATGCAAAGAAATTCAATGTCACCAAACTCTTGTGATTTTACCTCTTCAGAAGCGAATTTGGAGTCTACAGAAATTAGCACTCCTCCTCCCCTTCGCAAGGTTCTATCACATCTAAAAGTGGTGTACCTACTAGGGAAAACTTCGGAGCTTAAGATCTCCGGCTTTAACCAAGTTTCTGTAAATACAATATTATGGGATGCAAAAAAAGAACTATCAGAATACAGTTTGGGAAGTTTACTACGTAACCCTCTTGTATTCTGATAGGTAAGTGTTATTGAAGACATTAGTTTTTTGGGATTGAGGAAGAAGAGGTGGAAGGTTGATCAGTGGCCTTAACATGTGGGAGTTTTACACCCACAGGTTTGGATATCTTTTTTTTCACCATACTTGGCTGATGTTCTTGGACGAAAATGTTCTCTGGCCAAAAGCTGGCGGAACAGATCGTCTTGAACATCTGCAAGGGCACACGTATTTTAAAAGATGACGTGTGCCTGGTGTAAGAATATTTGAATTTTGTAATATCCACCACCTTTATGTCGGCTTTTGCTTTGGCTTTGATGTAAGCCGAGATATCAATCTCCGAAGTATCAGGGGCAAGCCGGGAAACAAAAATGTGTTTGGATGGTGGGATCACCTGCAAGGGTTTTGGTGCCGCCGTAACTAATACTGCGGCATCAGTGCGTACCGGGGGTCCGGACGGTTTATTACCCTGTTTGGTGACTGTTACAGGAGTTTGAATTATTGGGTCTGGGATCACTTGAAGCGATGCCACAGAGGACATATCGGACAATTGCTCATTGAACCCGAGACATTCGGAAGCCGAATTTTTCTCAGGTCCGGCCCTTGGGGTGGCCAGAGATATAAGCGGCTGTATATTTGTCGGCTGAGCTGGCTGAAGATTATTCGACCCGAGCACATCACTAAAAGCGGATTTCTTACGCTTTGGAGACTCATTTAGTAGTTGAAGACTACTAAACTGTGTATCAAGCGCACAGAGTTGGTCATTGATTTTTCGAAAACCACTAATCAACTCCTTGAAACCGCTTTTAGTCTGCCTCATGAACGACCTCATTTCGTCCTGAACAGCACGACAACCGTCACAGCAAAAGTGGAGTCCAGACCTACGCGAGATTGCATCCGACACTGAGGCCGTGAACCCGGCACACTTAGCGTGTAACACGTTCTCACAGAGCCAGCAATGGATGGTAGGCTGGGAAGACGAGATTGTCTTATTGCAAGACTTTAATGCACAGACCAATTTAAAATCCATAATTATTAAAAAAATTTAAATAATTAATTTATTAAAAATTATTTAAAATTAAATAATTAATTTATTAAAAATTATTAAAAATTAAATAATTAATTTATTAAAAATTATTTAAAAAAATTAATAATTAATTTAAAAATATTATTTGATTTATTAATGAGGAACCTTGAACCACTGTACCAAGGAAACGAAAGGGGGAGATTGAAGAGAGCAGTTAGTGCAAGTTAGCAAGATTTAAAGAAATAGAGATAAGAATCTCTATTGAGCGAGAGTAGAAGCAAAGAATAGCAACAACACCGTTGGAGATGAAGAAGCAGAGCAGGGCTATGTTTGGAAAGTAAATTAAACAAATTAATATTTTTACCTCCAAATATATCACTGCACACGCGAAGCGATACGGATCTACGAAATTGTAATTTGTTTTTATAAATGTGAAGAAAATAAACACCGATTGTTTATAGCTAATTGCAAGTTTTACAAAAACGTAGTGCGCACAAAAAAAACACGTCCGTCCGCTTTAAGATAAAGAGAGGAAGATGTTCATGAGGTAGACTAAAAGCGGATTCAAGGAGTTGATTAGTGGTTTTCGTAAAATCAATGACCAACTCTGTGCGCTCGATTCACAGTTTAGTAGTCTTAAACTACTAAATGGGTCTCCAAAGCGTATGAAAACCTCTTTAGTGATGTGCTTGTGGCGACTAATCTTCAGCCTGCTCAGCCGTCAACTATGCAGCCGCTAATATCTCTGGCCACCCCAAGGGCCGGACCTGAAAAAAATTCGGCTTCCAAATATCTCAGAATTAATGAGCAATTGTCCCATACGACCTCTGTAGCATTAAGTGATCCCAGACCAAATAATTCAAACCCCCGTAACAGTCACCAAACAGGGTAATCAACCGTCCGGAACCCGGGTACGTACTGATGCCGCTGTATTAGTTACGGCGGCACCAAAACCCTTGCAGGTGATCCCACCATCGAAACACATTTTTGTTTTCCGGCTTGCCGCTGATACTTCTGAGATTGATTTCTCGGCTTACATCAAAGCCAAAGCAAAAGCCGACATAAAGGTGGTGGATATTACAAAATTCAAATATTCTTACACCAGGCACACGTCATCTTTCAAAATACGCGTGCCTTACAGATGTTCAAGACGATTTGTTCCTCCAGCTTTTGGCCAGAGAACATTTTCGTCCAAGAACATCAGTCAAGTACGGTGAAAAATAATAACCAAGCCTGTGGGTGTAGAACTCCCCCATGTTACGGCTACTGACCAACCTTCCACCTCATCTTCATCAGTTTCAAAAAACTAATGTCTTCAATAACACTTACCTATCAGAATACTAGAGGGTTACGTAGTAAACTTTCCAAACTGTATTTTCATAAGTCTTCCTTTGCATCTCACATTATTCTATTTACAGAAACTTGGTTAAAGCCAAGTAGGTACACCACTTTTAGATGTGATAGAACTCTGCGAAGGGGAGGCGGAGTGTTCATTTTTGTAGACTCCAAACTCGCTTCTGAAGAGGTAAAATCCCAAGAGTTTGGTGACATTGAATTCCTTTGCATCAAAATCACTTTGTCCGATCAATCTTTGTATGTTACCTGTTCTTACATATCACCTTCGTCCAAACCGCCAACATACTGGCAACATTTGTCCGCTATTCGTTTGGTTTTCGATTGACTGTCTGATGGTGACCAGCGGATAGCTCTGGGTGACTTAAATATTCCAGAACTGTTGAAAATTCACCGTCTTCACCGTCCTTTTGGAGCTAATACCTTTTATCATGGATGGGTTCCGGAACTGCTTACAAACAGTGTGTCATTTACACTGACTTCAGTAAAGCACTTGACTCTGTTAAATTTTCGCTTCTTATAAGTAAACTCAGTCTTTTGGGATTCCCAACTGATCTTCTTATCTGGATTTCGAGCTACTTATCTGGGAGAACCCAACGTGTTTTCTTTAAAGATGTTACCTCGCGTTTAGTCCGCGTCACATCTGGGGTGCCCCAAGGAAGCCATCTTGGACCCATACTTTTTACACTGTTTACTAACGACTTGCTCCTTGCCTTAACTAATTCACTTGTACTTATGTACGCTGATGACGTTAAGCTATGCCTTCAGTATAAATTCACTAGCGCCCAGTCTAGACTTCAATCCGATTTGGATAAGCTTCAAAATTGGTGTTTAGCAAATAACGTAAAGCTTAATGGATCGAAATGTAAACTCATGTCTTTTTACCGATCTAGTCCTCATCAGGCTATGTACTTTCTCTATGGGAACGCCTTAGAACGATTAACTCAGGTTAACGACCTAGGTTTCCTATTAGATTTGAGACTTAAATTTACCGACCATATATCTACCATGGTTAATAAAGCTATGGGTGTGCTTGGTTTTATTAAAAGATGGTGAAAATAATTTAATGACCCGTACATAACTAAAACAATATATATACTTCACTGATCCGTTCGATTCTTGAGTATTGATCATGTGCCTGGAGTCCTCAATATGGAGTACACCAAGATCACACTGAATCTGTACAAAAAAACTTTCTTATTTTCGCTCTTAGGGGACTTAATTGGGATGCAAATCTTTTCCTCACCTCTTATCGAAGTAGACTTTTACTAATCAACTTACCATCACTAACAAACCGTGGAATGATGATGGGTGTCATGTTTCTATATAATCTTATTTATGGAAATATAGACAGCCAGCATTTACTAACACGCTTAAATTTTAACGTTTCTAGTAGAAGGACTAGAAAATTTCGTCCCCTTCTCCTCAGCCATTGTAGTTCGACATATGCCCAACACGATC
Source organism: Drosophila pandora (assembly GCA_021223865.1). NCBI lineage: Eukaryota > Metazoa > Arthropoda > Insecta > Diptera > Drosophilidae > Drosophila > Drosophila pandora. The sequence continues at coordinate 55,318 of JAJJHT010008252.1, read as the reverse complement.
CGTTCAGGGTATTATGTTCGGACTACAATGGTCTCTACCACATCTTGTCACTTTGCTCTATTAACAATCTTAAATCGCTTATATTATCCGCCTTATCTGTGCAACACTCTTCCTCGTGGTATCTTTCTTCTTCTCTTCGCTTAAACTATCTCGGATCTATTCCCGCGATTCGACCCGTACGTTACGCGGCAGCGTCCCTCGGTCGGTTGGACGGGATGTGGGCTGTACGTATGCAGTGGGAACCACGCAAAAAAATTAATAGTACGGCTGCAGATGCCATCTCCGCACTTGAGAATGAAACTCTTTCACAAATCGATTCAGAAGTATTTGAGTCACGGAATATACCTCATTGACAGAGAATTTCAAAATCGCCTATTTTGCAGATATTTAAGTTATTGATGATTATATTTATTATCGAATAGAGTTTTCCGAACACGGCCATGCTGATGATCGTTAGAAACTATTAGTTCCCAATTCAATGCGAGCTGCAGTGATATATGCAGCATACGATCAGCCAGCTTTAGCTCATTGCGGTATAGCCAAATGCTTAGACCAAATCAGGTGAAGATTCTATTGGCCCAATATGGTAATAGACGTTAGAAATTATATATAAAATTGCCGTGTGTCAAACCACTAAAGTACCAAATCGACCTTTAAGACCACCAATCATGTTTCATCTGAACGACCTCTCCATCGTCTGTACTTAGATTTCATAGGAGCATTTCTTCGAACGAAGAGAGGTAACATAGGAATACTGATTATTCTTGATCATTTCTGAAAATTCACATTTTTGAAAACAGTAAAAAAATGCACATCAAGGGTTGTCATAGGAACATAAGGGAGGACATTGAATATTTATATGTTTTGGAGTACCCGAAACCATCGTTAGCGATAACGGAACTCAACTCACCGACTTTCTTCCTAAATATGGAGTGCAACAAATCCTTACAGGTGTATATGCCGCACAATCTAACGCAGCAGAACGCTTAAAAAGGTCAATAAACGCAGCCCTTAGAGCATATATCAAGGCAGACCAACTCGAGTCGAGTCTATTCATCAATCAATAGGAATTTCACCTTATTTTGCAGTTTTCGGCCAGCATTTGCTTGTATGTAACCTAAACCTCCTTTCCGAAGGCACTGCTAGAATATCCAGATCTGACGAATGGCAGCAAATCAGATCAAGAATCGATATGTATGTTTCGAAAGCCTATGAATGAAACAAGCGTAGCTACGATATGAGATGCCGACCACAAAGTTTTGAAGAAGCGTCAAATGTCACCAAAAGAAACTTATTGTTAAGCAAAGCAGCTGAGCATTTTAACGCCAAGTTTGCTCCAGTTGGTATGAGAGCCCGAATCCAAAAGAAATTAGGCCAATCATGTATCTTGCTAGAGGACATGAATGGCAAGGAAATAGGTAAATATAATTATTCTTTAAAAGTGAAGGAAAATTCTGCGAAGAGTGTGCAGTGAAGGCAATTCAGTCTGAATTTAAAACATTGCGAATATATAGTGATTGTGATCGTGTTGGGGATTAAACTCAAAAGGTAAGACACAATATTTAAATGGTAAAAATATCCAACCTGACCAATCTCTTGTCTGGTGGCCCATTATTACGACGATTCTGACCAGGCGCAGCCTGATAGGCTTTCCGTTTGGAATTTGGCCTCGGATCGGACGTAGGACAAACATGAAGCATTGAACTGCCAGAGCAACACCCACGCCCCAATTGTCAATCTTCTACTAGACAGCCTGTAGTATGACGTAACCGCAGCCCAGCAAGAGCGAAGCCTTAATCGTGCAGTAAGTGATGATAAAGAAGTAGAAGATCAGCAGCAATAAGAAATAACTGGTTATCTCGCAATTTATTAGAGTGCGAGTTTTCGTATTTTTCTTAATTTTGTGAGCCTGAATAGGACAAATTTAGCAACATCAGTGCTATTCAATCAGAAGAACGATAACCTTGTGAGCGAATGTAGCGTATACTCTCGGTAATGCAGATTTGCACAACCACTGCCACGGCGAACCTCGATAGCTGCGCCAAATTCTATCGACTCCCCCCATAATTGAGATAATGTATAATTTGCCTCTATTTTAAAATTATAAATTGCATTCTATTAATGTCTTAATATTGCATAAATTTAAGCTCTATTTTCATAGGCAAACCAAATCAGCCTCGAAGGAGAGATCAGTCAGGCATTTTCTCAATGGTATAATTCTCTTTTGTAATAAGTCCAACAGCGAAAATCACCTTATCATCTTGGGCCCAACAATCGATGCAGAATCGTAAAAGCTGAAGGAGTAGACCACCGAGAGAAATAATGGAATGTGAATAATATACAATGTGAAAAGTTTCCTTTCTGAATAATAGGGTATATTGTAATATTCCTTTATCTTATAGATTTTGTACTACCACTATTTTTTGAGTACCTTTAATTATATAAAATGAACTTAAGATAATATCTTCTACTTAGAGCACTTCGGATCTTAACATGGCAGTTGAAAAAGGGAAGACAAAGGGAGGGGAAAAAGGGAGGGAGGGTATAGACGAAGGACCACATCATCCAGTCTTTCATTCCTTCATTTCCTTCCCAACTTCCTCATCTCTGTCTACAACGATTTCCGTTATGTACATGGTCTAGTTTGCCGTGGCAACACCCACGCACCTTTCGACTGAGTCAAGCCGTCCCCAGGTAGACAGAGGGGGCGCGGCCTTACGTACCTAACCTTATGACCTAAGCTGGCAAATCATAAACTTCTAAATGATTTGCCATGAACACAAAACAAACAAAAAGGGCAATAAAGGACTTATCCTTATAAGTCCTACCACGAATTTTAAATTTTCAAAATTTTTTTTATTTTAGTATCAATCGTCAGAAATCAACGCCACATATGGAGAAGGGCCGGAGAGCACGGATTCGATCTAAGGGTAAGTCTCCCATGATTTGAGTCATCAGATGAGGCTTGCATTTAAAGCAGCGTATGCATGACTGAACTATCCGACTGCAGATTACTATTGAAACACGCTGTCGAAAGATACTCGCAATTGCTCGTGGACCCATCTGAAAATTCGACTCGTGCAAGTATCGGCCGTAACTCTGAACAAATTGAGAGCGCTTCGTCTAAAATACTGGATGCAATCCCTTGAGCTACTAAAGTAATTGGGTCTGAGTTTTGCATCGACGATTAGTTAACGGGTGCAAATTGCGTGGAGGAGCTAAAGACAATTAAGTCTGAAGTAACTCAGGCATCGATTTAGGCATTAACTAGTCGCCCCCGATCCGCAACAACGAAAGGGTAAGCCCCGCCTCAGAGACGGAGATGGAGATCTCTCCAGAGATGAAGAAGCGGACTTAGCTTCTGTAGGCTTGGGATAAAAATAAGATTTTTTCTGAACATGTAAACGAACACTCGCAGCAGTTTTAGGTGAGAGGAAAATCCATTTATCACTCCCGATAAATGTGAGGAAGAGACCGTTGCAGTAATCCGACCACAATCGTTTTTCCTTCCATCTGCAGAAGCTCTGATGACAGATCACACCTGGGTCTGGTTGGATACTTATATTCCGGCTCCTTTATAAATAATGGACCTGTAGTCGCCCTTTGACCCATTAATGAAGTATGAATTTCCAATTTAAATACGTTTTCTGTAAGAACCAAAGCGATTCATAATGCTTAGTCAACTGTGAGTCCGAATGTGTTATCGGCTTAACGGTTGTTTGTATGTAGAGCGTTATGCATAGAGCACTACGTCGAACCTGAACTCGCAGGCATAACGGTAGGTCCCGGAATCGTAGTCAAAAGAACGTATAAAAATACTGAATAAATATACCTGGATTCTGCAAGGAACCACTCGGTTGACCAGACGCTTGCTGTGATCATCCTGGGCTGGTTCTTCTTAAGTACAGATGGTACGGTGTTTCGGCTGATTCCTTATCGGCCGGTCCTATTTGTGGTCCGTTTCACGGTAGCAACCCTCGAAGTAGGTTGGATAACGCGGTTCCTACTTGTGGTCCGTTTTAGACAGGATCAACACTCGAAGTAGGTTGGCAAATGCGAGTTCTACTTTTGGTCCGTTTCACGGGAGCAACACTCGAAGTAGATTATATAATGAAGCTCTACTTGTGGTCCGTTTGCACAGGAGCCACTCGAAGTAGCTTCGATGATGAAAGTTCTACTTATAGTCCGTTTACACTGGATCCATACGAAGTAGATAGCTTTTAAGAGAGTCCTAGCTTGTGAACCGTTTTACACAGGGTCACTCAAAGTAGATGGATTTTATGTTCCGTAGTTCAGACACTGAGTAACGAGACGATTCACTATGATTTGGCAAGTATCTTCATTTCAGAAGAACAGTTCTTATATAAGATGCTATATTATACATAATTAAATCTAAGGAAGGTCAATGTTAAGGACGTGCTCAAACTAATGTTAATGCCAGGGTCACCCACCTCTGATTATGCTGACTCAGATTGCTTGTTCATGCATTGCTTGTTTTTTGTTTGCTTCGGTCAGTCGGTCATTCTTCTACCTGATAATGTTGATTTCGCTTAGTTAAGGCGGTTTTTATAAGCGATTTAAGATTGTTAGTAGAGCAAGGTGACAAGATGTGGTAGAGACCATTGTAGTCCGAACATAATACCCTGAACGGATCGTGTTGGGCATATATCGAACTACAATGTAGGAGTAGAGGACGAAAGTTTCTAGTCCTTCTACTAGGAACGTTAAAATTTAAGCGTGTTAGTAAATGCTGACTGTCTATATTTTCATAAATAAGATTGTATAGAAACATGACACCCATCGTTCTACGGTTTGTTAATGATTTTAAGTTGATTAGTAAAAGTCTACTACGATAAGGGGGGAGGTAAAGATTTGCATCCCAATTAAGTCCCCTAAGCGCAAAAGTGAGGAAGTTTTTTTGTACAGATTCAATGTGATCTTGGTGTACTCCATATTGAGGACTCCAGGCACATGATCCATACTCAAGAATCGAACGGATCAGTGAAGTATATATATTGTGTTAGTTATGTACGGGTCATTAAATTCTTTTCACCATCTTTTAATAAAACCAAGCACACCCATAGCTTTATTAACCATGGTAGATATATGGTCGGTAAATTTAAGTCTCAAATCTAATAGGAAACCTAGGTCGTTAACCTGAGTTAATCGTTCTAAGGCGTTCCCATAGAGAAAGTACATAGCCTGATGAGGACTAGATCGGTAAAAAGACATGAGTTTACATTTCGATCCATTAAGCTTTACGTTATTTGCTAAACACCAATTTTGAAGCTTATCCAAATCGGATTGAAGTCTAGACTGGGCGCTAGTGAATTTATACTGAAGGCATAGCTTAACGTCATCAGCGTACATAAGTACAAGTGAATTAGTTAAGGCAAGGAGCAAGTCGTTAGTAAACAGTGTAAAAAGTATGGGTCCAAGATGGCTTCCTTGGGGCACCCCAGATGTGGCGCGGACTAAACGCGAGGTAACATCTTTAAAGAAAACACCTTGGGTTTTCCCAGATAAATAGCACGAAATCCAGATAAGAAGATCAGTTGGGAATCCCAAAAGACTGAGTTTACTTATAAGAAGCGAATAGTTAACAAAGTCAAATGCTTTACTGAAGTCAGTGTAAATGATGTTTCTTTGTAAGCCATTCCGGAATGGTTGGTAGTGGTGGAGCGGCGCTTCATTAAGCCATGCTGGCACGGAATTATTATTGAACTACATAGGTGTTGAACATGTGGAGTGATTTCAAAAAGCTTGGGAATTGCTGACAATTTAGAGATGCCTCTATAATTAGCAGCGTCGGAATTTTTCCCTTTTTTATGCAGCGGAACAATGAAGGATTCCTTCCACATAAAGGGAAAGATCAAAGTTTCCAGCGATAGATTAAAGAGTTTAACAAGCGGTGTGAACGGAGCTTCGGCGCAATTCTTCAGAACACAGCCTAGTACTCTATCAGGGCCTGGCGAATACACGGGCTTGACCTTAAGAAGATCCGATAACACACCACTTTAATCGAAAGATGGGCAAAATATAAAGTTGGCTGATTGGATATTATAAGTGTAAGGCTGAGCTGAACTGCTGCTAGGTGAATATGTAGTTTGAAAAAAACTGTGAAAAGTGAGCAAAGAGATCAGCCATTGCCTGATCAGTGTTCGCATATGAGTTCTCAAACGTTAGCAGTGGAGGAAAATTTACATGTTTGCGCTTAGTGTTTTCAAAGTCATAAAACTGCTTCGGATCCTGAGTAAACTGAATCCTGCAGCGGCGAATATAACTCCTATAACATTCTGCGTTATGCACGGTGAAATTGGACCGAGCTACTAAGTATCTTGAATAACTAACTGTACAGCCAGATAATCTATGTTTATTTAAAAGTCTACTCATAATGTTCTTTAAATTTATAAGGTGCCTTGTATATAATGGCGGATTCGTTAAAACGGACGGATATTTCCACGGCACGCAAGCGTCAAAAAAATATGTTCAAGGCGTAATAAAATTATGGCCGTCAGCCAACGGGTACTACAGGGGGAGAAACGCCGTTCATGTGCCGTAACTGTGTACTCCACTGGTAGTGCGACCATAGTCTCCACGTGAGGGCGGCTGGTAACAGGTCCCGGTAAGGTCATGTCTCTGCCGAGGTCGCTGGCGAATTGTAGTCGGACCGGGGGGAAGAACACTCCCTTTCTTAAATCACCCCAATCCAAGGTGGAACAGCATATGCCGAGGGATGCATGTCCGGGGGGTGCACGGACGTTAATATGCAGACTCTGGGGGACCGGCCGACCCCTCAGTTTCAACTAGGCTTATCATGATAAGCGGGCTATTTCATGATGGACGAACCGCTTCTCGCCTACTCGTGGGTTCAAATATGAACTTGAATAAAAATATAAACAAAAATAGTGGAGAACGGAACTCCATAAGAAAGTCCGGAAATGGGATCATGGATCCGTCAATCTCCAAGGCAGACAGAGGCCAAAGAGATGCTGGGATGGCGAAGCTCCCCACTGAGGGACAACGTTCGGAGGCGAGCTGCGTCGGTGTATGGGGAGATGCCAAGGCACCGACCCCCAAAACGGGGCCCACTATGGGACCACCGAACGGTGTGGGGGGCAAGATCCCAGGGTCGAGCTCCTCTCGCACCGGCGGTATCTCTAAGGAAGGCACCGGTCCGGCGACTGCTGGCCCCTTGCAGCGGAAAGGCTCCTATAAGGATAGGAGGAGAGCGGCCTTCATTCTGATGAGGGCAGACCCATCGGCGAAATCCAACCCCGATCAGGCTGAGATAATTAAGTGGGCGAGGGAAGTCCTGCATAACTTTCAGCCAGCTTAAGCGGGAGTGAGATTGGATCCGAAGAAACCGACAGGAGTGGGCGACTCTGCCAAGGATAGCGCACAAAGTGCGAAGAGGCAGAGGTCGACTGACGGTGGAGCGCCCCTAGCGAAGAAGAAAAAGGTGCAGACACAACAGAGCAACAGATCCTTCGCCGAGGTTACTAAGGGTAGGACCATCATTTTGGTAGTTGACAACGGAAGGTGGTGAATGAGCTGCATGGGCGCTTCATGGAGGAGATGCTCAAGAGCGGAGGACCTCCACCGGACTGCGAAGACGCAGGGTGGTACCAGGGTAGCATCAAGGTGATAGCATGCCAAGATGCGAGGTCTGTAAGCCTCTACAAGCGCATGATTGCGTCGCTTGGAGAGGTTTACCCAGGAGCCAGTCTGGAAGCAGTGGACTGGGACAAGATCCCCAGCAAACCGAGGGCCCGCGTATGGCTGACAGAGAAGCCGGCGGACCCTGCTACCATACTGGCCATGCTCAAGATGTGCAATCCCACACTCCCTACGACGGACTGCCAAGGTCACCAAGGTGGAGAAAGCAGTGGGACTAAGAAGGGATCCATGAATCCCTGGATCCATGGAGACAGGACTCGCGGTTTAGGGGCGTCAGATTTCAGGCTGTGCACAGCCGATGTACAGGTAAAAAGCGAGCGTGCATACTCGCAAAAAAGAGCCTTAATATTTTCTTGCTACCAAATTTCAGCAATGAAGATCATGTAGCCGCATAGATAGAAGGCCCAGGCGGCCATCTAAGAATATGCTTGGCGTATATGGGTCATGACCACTTAGGACCTCCACCGCACCTGCTACTCAGGCAGCTTGTGGGAGACAGCGATAGGAAGAAAATCGACCTACTAATAGGATGCGATGCCAACGCTTATTACAGTCAGTGGGGAAGCACTGACACAAATGAGAGGGGTGAGTCAATCTTCGAAGTTATCCTCAGCTCTAAGCTTCTAGTGGGTAACAAAGGATCAGAACCCACCTTCGTCGTCAAGAACAGGAGAGAGGTTCTTGACATTGCATTATTCTCGCACTCCCTGGCTGATGCAATCACCAGCTGGAGAGTCCTAGACAAACACTCTTTTTCAGACCATCGCTAAATTGAGATTGGAAAACTTTACCAAGCAAGCAGTTCGAAATCCTAGGAAGGCAAACTGGGAGCTCTATAAAAACGGATGGGCGGTGGACAACCTCAAGCCGGGAACCCCTGCAGACCCTTAACAACGCACACTTTCCGGGTTGCTCATCGGAAGGAGCAACCCAGGTGATGCGTAGCCAGGGCCACCAGGGCTCACTCAACTACCTACATAGTGACAGAAATCTTAAATGGGCAATAGATAGTTTTAAACCCTTCAAATCTCCGGGCCCAAACGGTATTATCCCGGCTCAGTTATCCAGGGCCGGTATTAACCTAAGGAAATGGATCAAGAAAATTTTCAGTACAGTCTTCACTACTGGTATGGTACCAAAGGCTGTGCAAGAAGGTTGTATTCATACCCAAGGCGAACAATCCATCCCACTGCACCCCTAAGGACTACAGACCTATAAGTCTTTCATCTCCAACTAAACATTAACCCAAGTGACATCTCATGCTCTCAGCATGCTTACAAAAGGGGCCGATCAACAGAAACAGCCCTGCACGAAATCACTATGATCGCCGAGTGAGCGATCATTTTTAAGGAATACGCACTTGTTGCTTTTCTAGACATAGAAGGGGCCTTCAACAACAACTTGCCGTGCTCAATAATTGATGCACTAACGGGACTTGGAATAGACGACCGATCAGTTCACCTAATACGGCAGATCCTGGTCAACAGGAGTGTCGAGGCTACTCTTGGAGGTTCGACTATTCGAAGATACGTCAAGAGAGGCACACCGCAAGGAGGTGTACTCTCACCACTGCTCTGGAACGTGGTGGTTAACAGCCTACTGCGATCCTTAGAGGGTGGCGGCTGTAAGATCGTTGCGTACGCGGACGATGTTGCTATTGCCTTCGTAGGGAAATTCCCACAAACACTATGCGACCTAATGACAGGGGTCGGCTGGGGCGCAAAGGAATGGGCTGGGAGTCAATCCGTCCAAGACAGAGCTCGTGCTGTTTACCAGGAAGTACAAAATACCAAATCTAAGGCTTCCGAAGCTCCTAGGGGAAACACTAGTTCTTAGTGATAGTGCGAAGTACCTAGGCATCACACTAAACAGGAAACTGGACTGGAAGCTGAACACCGCGGAAGAAAGCGGCAATAGCACTCTTTACTCTTTACTCTTTACTCTTTAGCACTCTGAAATGGGGTATATTACCCAAGATAGTCAGATGGTTATACCCAGCGATCATCAGACCAATCTCATTCTATGGAGTTGTGGTCTGGTGGCCAGCCCTGGACAACTCCTTATGCAGGGAAAGGTTCAGGAAGTCGCAGCGCATGGCGGAAGTCTGTATAACAGGCAGACTACGCACTACGCCTAGCGACGCCCAAAATATCATCCTTGACCTACTACCAGTGGAACTGAGGGGGGTAAAGATAGCCACTCTGGCGGCAATAAGACTGCGAGAGGCGAATCTATGGAGCAAGAATAGTGTTGGCACCTAGTGCCAAGACCTACTTATCAATCAAGATGCATCAGCAGGTCACAATACATGGCACCTAGTGTCATCAAGATCAGCAGGTCAGAATATACATATGTTGGCACCTAGTGTCATCAAGATGCATCAGCAGATCAAAATATACAAGCATCAGCGTGATCAGCGGGAAGAATGACCGACTGACCGAGGCAAGCCGAAACCAGCCAGCGAAGCCGAAATGCGTGGGGAAAGCAGTACGTGAACAAACAACCTGAGTCAGCAGACTCAGAGGTGGGTGACCCTGGCATTAACCTTAGTTTAGCACGTCCAGAACTTTGACCTTTTCTTAGATTTAATGATGTATAATTTAGCATCTTATATAAGAGTTATTCTTCTGAAATAAAGACAGTTGCGAAATCAGACTCAATTATCTCGTTACTCAGTGTTGAAACTACGGCACTTAAACTCAACCTACATCACGTGATCCTGTTTAAAACGATTCACAAGTAGGACCCGCGGCATACCAGTCTACTTCAAGTGTTGCTCCCGTGAAACGGACCACAAGTAGACCCCGCGTCATCTCATTACTTCGCGTGTTGCTCCCGTGAAACGGACCACGAGTTGATCCCGCGGCATACCAGTTTACTTCGAGTGTTGCTCCCGTGAAACGGACCGCCAGTAGACCCCGCGTTACCTAACTACTCCGAGTGTTGCTCCCGTGAAACGGACCACAAGCCGACCCAGCACTATCTAACCTACTTCGAGTGTTGCTCCCGTGAAACGGACCGCCAGTAGGATCGGCCGATAAGGAATCAGCCGAATCACCATACCAACGGTGCTTGAGGAAAACCCTACCCAGGACTTCAAGCACGCAACCGCAACTCCAGCCTGATCACAGCAAGCGTCTGGCCAACCCAAGCAGTCCCTTGCAGAAACCAGGTAAATTTAGTCAGACTATTTACGTTCTTTGACTACGACTCCGGGACCTACCGCTACTCCCGCGAGTTCAAGTTTGACGTAGTTGCCGCATAACGCTCTACGAACGAACATTTGGTGACCCCGACGTGATCCTTTAGGATCACAACTTGAACACAAACCTCAACGCAATTTAACTCAAAAAAAAATCAGACCCTGTAACCCAGATGCTCATTGATGAGCAAATTGATACCAACATAGCCATCCAAAGATTAATAAAAAATTTCACGAAGGACTCCGCAGAGAGAAAGCTCAAGGACGGATACTTCGAGGAGAGACTAAAACAGCTCACTCACGCATGAAGTCAATTTAAAAGGAACGACGCCAAGCTCCGTGAGTTGGCGCTAAACCCGGAAAATGATTATTTCACAAAAGCAAAGGCGCTAGAAGAACTGGTGAAGAAATATGAAGCCATATTTTCCGATGGAATCCCATCAGGGTCAGGCCCGTCACAAAGGCCCCAAAAAACAGGAGAAAAACTTGAGCCAACGGCACAAGCACAAGGAACCGAGGGAGAAGACCCTCTCGTAACATCATTAAAACGCAGACACGAAGGACGGCTAGATGACATGGAAGACTTTCTGTGCAACCGTACCGAAGGACGGGAATTATCCACACACATCAGACAACACATGAAGGATCTATGGAAGGAAATCGTCACGGGATACTATGATCTCATCGATTTGGAGCCAACCTTAAAAAATGATGGACATACTGATGACAGATTTCAGGTCGTACGAGCAGAGTATTTTTCGTTTCTGAACGAAGAAACACAATCAACGTCAGTATCAACACAAAAACCCGCGATGGGCTCCCCATTTGTAATACCACCAGTCGACATTCCAAAATTTGACGGAGATTATTTAAAGTGGCCACGATTTTGCGACATCTTTACGGAACTAGTACACAATCAAGAGTATAGCGATGCTGTAAAATTCCGGTACCTGAAGAATCACGTGATTGGAGAGATGCACAACATTTGGAGGACACGCCAGTTATCAAGAGACCTGGCAGCGACTAAAGGCACGATATCAGAATGAAAGAATCCTCACCAAATCAACACTTGCAACATTGTTTTCCCATCCAAAAACAAATGGGTCAGCAGATCAACTACGCAACTTACATGATGCAGTGCTTAGAACGATTACCGCCCTTCACGCCCTGAATATATCAACAGTAGGTTGGGATCCCATTCTGATACACATTCTCGAAGAAAAATTAGATTCCCATACCCTATCATGCATAGAACTCGCCATCACAAACCCAACCTGTCAACCATCATTAAAACAAATGCTTGACCATCTAGAGCGGCAAGCAACCAGCCTAGTTACGCTACAAAAGACAGCGGTCAATAATGGGTTTCGCTCATCATAAAAAAAGCTCAGCATATGCACCCATGGCAGTCATCGACTTCAAACCTGCCAAAGATTTTTAGACATGACTCCGAGTGAAAGAACACAAAAAATAATAAGGTTGAACGCCTGCACAAATTGTTTATCACTATACCATACAGTCAACTAATGCAAATCCAGGTTCTCATATCAGGTGTGCAAAAGAAATCATCACACAATGCTGCACAGTACTTCTACGCGAACAAGCGCATCCACAACCAGCCAACTTACAACACCATATGTACTTTTAGCAACCGCCGAAGTGGAAGTCCAAGGTCCTACCGAAGCACGACACAAATGCCGCGCAGTGTTCGATTTCGGATCACAAGTGCATTTAGTGTCTCAGGAACTAGCTGAAAAACTCGGAGTGCAATTAGCACCATCTGACATTACCATAAGAGGTATAGGAGGTACAAAACAAGCAAACTCCCGAACAGTACTAAATATGTTCTCGTTAACTACAAACTTCAAAACACATGTTGTGGCGTATGTACTACCAGAACTCATGACGAATCAACCATCGGAGCCAATTATACGCCCGAAAAATATTCCACCAGAACTTCGGTTGGCAGATCCCAATTTTATTCAGCCACAAGAAATCGATCTGCTGCTTGGGGCCGAATGTGTATCACAACTCATCGAACCATTACATATAAACCTAGGACAAGGACAACCGTTACTTCAACGGACCCCATTAGGATGGATTATATCCGGACCAGCAACAGCCAGCTCGGTGGTATAAACAAATCCGCCTGTAAGCAGTGCCCTATCCACCATGGAGGAACCAAGAATCGATAGATTGCTCGAACAATTTTGGAAATTAGACACCCTCGCTGAAAACCAAAAGGCCCTTACCACGGACGAGAAGTTATGCGAACAACATTTCATAGAAAATATAAAAAGAGGAGCAAACAAAAGATTAAGTGTACGCCTACCATTTAAGGAAGATCCACAAACATTGGGAAATTCCCTTCCAATGGCATATCGGCGTTTTTATGCACTTCAACGGGATCCTGACCTCCAGAAACAATATGTGCAATTTATGGATCAATACGAAGAATTAGACATATGACTAGATTAACAACCAAACAACTAACATCAAACCATTATGTCATTCCGCACCATTGTGTATTAAAACCTGACGCTTCAGCAACAACGACAAGTGGAAAAAGCTTAAATAATTTATTACGGATTGGCCCAACAGTGCAAAGTGAATTGCTATCCATTCTCTTACGGTTCCGATCGAATCAATATGTTTTTACATCAGATGTAAAAAAAAAATGTACCGACAAATTATGGTACACCCAGATGACCGCAAGTTTCAAATTATATTATGGAGACGCAACTCCATGGAACCATTAAAATATTATCAACTGAACCCTGTTACTTATGGCACAGCAACTGCTCCATACTTAGCCACCCGATGCTTGCAATATTTGGCAGACGCAGCACCTGAACATCTGACTCAGGGTGCGACTGCACTACGACAGGGTTGTTATGTAGATGCTTGTCTTACCGGAGGGCACTCCTCGATGGAGGCACTAAGAAAAACGGATCAACTAATAAACTTGTTGGGAGAAGCAAAATTTAAATTAAGAAAATGGTGCGCAAACCACCCAGCATTACTAGCAGACATTCCAGCAGAAGACCAAGAAATGGATCTTGATTTCAGCAATTTTACTGAACAAACCGTCAAAACGCTCGGAATTATTTGGGATCCACCCGGAGATTGGCTTCAAGGACGTGCAGCGACAGAAGACACTGGAGTCATCACTAAGACGGTCGTGTGTTCAGAACTTGCAAAAATCTTCGATCCTCTAGGGTTGTTTGGTCCAGTTGTGACAACGGCAAAAATGGGAATGCAACAATTATGGGAGCTAAAGATCGACTGGGACGCGGAACTTGGTTCGGAATTCACCCATCAGTGGCAAGCATTCAGACATGACGTTCAGATCCTAACAACAATAAGAATTCCAAGATGTGCACTCCCAGCTGACACATCCGAAGGCATTCAGCTACATGTGTTTGCAGACGCATCAGAAGCAGCATATGGGGCAGTGGCATACTTACGAACAAAGAATAAGACAGGCGATATTGTCACACGATTGCTATGTTCAAAGGCACGCGTAGCACCCCTGATAAAACAGACCCTACCACGCTTCGAACTCTGTGCAGCAGTATTAGCAGCTCAGGTCACAAGAAGAGTAAAAAACGATCTTAACGTAAACTTTGAAGCAATATATTTATGGTCAGACTCAGAGATTGCATTGAAATGGATTAACGTCACTGCTTCCTCATTCTAAACGTTTGTGGCGAACCGGGTCGCCCAGATTCAAGAACTGACAGACCCAGAGTGGTGGAGACATGTAGCATCAACAGATAATCCGGCAGATATTCTCTCCAGAGGGTGCACTGCAGCCCAATTAAGAGATTCAAAACTGTGGTACACCGGACCACCATTCCTGGTACAAGATCCAGGGTCTTGGCCTAGATTCCACTCAACAGGAACAAACAATGCAGTCGAAGATCAAGAGAGAAAAAAGGGCGCGGGCTGCAACATAGCCAGTAAATCTGAAGACAGGATGGAACAAATCAACCATCACGGATTATTCAATACGATGTTGCAAATAATAGGAAGAATGCGGGGATTCATGTTTAATTGCCGCAAGCCAGAGAAGAAAAGGACTGGACCATTGTTACCAGTAGAATTGAATAAGCCGTTAGGAGTGATATTTCGGGAAATACAGGCTCAGCATTTTTTAACATCCATGGTTCAACTCAAGAAGACGAAAACTGTCGGACCTAACGATCCATTACGAACACTAGACCCGTTCATAGACACGGATGGAATAATTCGAGTAGGAGGACNCACACAATGCTGCACAGTACTTCTACGCGAACAAGCGCATCCACAACAAGCCAACTTACAACCCCGTATGTAGTTCTAGCAACCGCCGAAGTGGAAGTCCAAGGTCCTACCGAAGCACGACACAAATGCCGCGCATGTTCGATTCCGGATCACAAGTGAATTTAGTGTCTCAGGAACTAGCTGAAAAACTCGGAGTGCAATTAGCACCATCCGACATTACCATAAGAGGTATAGGAGGCACAAAACAAGCAAACTCCCAAACAGTACTAAATATGTTCTCGTTAACTACAAACTTCAAAACACATGTTGTGGCGTATGTACTACCAGAACTCATGACGAATCAACCATAGGAGCCAATTATACGCCCGAAAAATATTCCACCAGAACTTCGGTTGGCAGATCCCAATTTTATTCAGCCACAAGAAATCGATCTGCTGCTTGGGGCCGAATGTGTATCACAACTCATCGAACCATTACATATAAACCTAGGACAAGGACAACCGTTACTTCAACGGACCCCATTAGGATGGATTATATCCGGACCAGCAACAGCCAGCTCGGTGGTATAAACAAATCCGCCTGTAAGCAGTGCCCTATCCACCATGGAGGAACCAAGAATCGATAGATTGCTCGAACAATTTTGGAAATTAGACACCCTCGCTGAAAACCAAAAGGCCCTTACCACGGACGAGAAGTTATGCGAACAACATTTCATAGAAAATATAAAAAGAGGAGCAAACAAAAGATTAAGTGTACGCCTACCATTTAAGGAAGATCCACAAACATTGGGAAATTCCCTTCCAATGGCATATCGGCGTTTTTATGCACTTCAACGGGATCCTGACCTCCAGAAACAATATGTGCAATTTATGGATCAATACGAAGAATTAGACATATGACTAGATTAACAACCAAACAACTAACATCAAACCATTATGTCATTCCGCACCATTGTGTATTAAAACCTGACGCTTCAGCAGCAACGACAAGTGGAAAAAGCTTAAATAATTTATTACGGATTGGCCCAACAGTGCAAAGTGAATTGCTATCCATTCTCTTACGGTTCCGATCGAATCAATATGTTTTTACATCAGATGTAAAAAAAAAATGTACCGACAAATTATGGTACACCCAGATGACCGCAAGTTTCAAATTATATTATGGAGACGCAACTCCATGGAACCATTAAAATATTATCAACTGAACCCTGTTACTTATGGCACAGCAACTGCTCCATACTTACCCACCCGATGCTTGCAATATTTGGCAGACGCAGCACCTGAACATCTGACTCAGGGTGCGACTGCACTACGACAGGGTTGTTATGTAGATGCTTGTCTTACCGGAGGGCACTCCTCGATGGAGGCACTAAGAAAAACGGATCAACTAATAAACTTGTTGGGAGAAGCAAAATTTAAATTAAGAAAATGGTGCGCAAACCACCCAGCATTACTAGCAGACATTCCAGCAGAAGACCAAGAAATGGATCTTGATTTCAGCAATTTTACTGAACAAACCGTCAAAACGCTCGGAATTATTTGGGATCCACCCGGAGATTGGCTTCAAGGACGTGCAGCGACAGAAGACACTGGAGTCATCACTAAGACGGTCGTGTGTTCAGAACTTGCAAAAATCTTCGATCCTCTAGGGTTGTTTGGTCCAGTTGTGACAACGGCAAAAATGGGAATGCAACAATTATGGGAGCTAAAGATCGACTGGGACACGGAACTTGGTTCGGAATTCACCCATCAGTGGCAAGCATTCAGACATGACGTTCAGATCCTAACAACAATAAGAATTCCAAGATGTGCACTCCCAGCTGACACATCCGAAGGCATTCAGCTACATGTGTTTGCAGACGCATCAGAAGCAGCATATGGGGCAGTGGCATACTTACGAACAAAGAATAAGACAGGCGATATTGTCACACGATTGCTATGTTCAAAGGCACGCGTAGCACCCCTGATAAAACAGACCCTACCACGCTTCGAACTCTGTGCAGCAGTATTAGCAGCTCAGGTCACAAGAAGAGTAAAAAACGATCTTAACGTAAACTTAGAAGCAATATATTTATGGTCAGACTCAGAGATTGCATTGAAATGGATTAACGTCACTGCTTCCTCATTCTAAACGTTTGTGGCGAACCGGGTCGCCCAGATTCAAGAACTGACAGACCCAGAGTGGTGGAGACATGTAGCATCAACAGATAATCCGGCAGATATTCTCTCCAGAGGGTGCACTGCAGCCCAATTAAGAGATTCAAAACTGTGGTACACCGGACCACCATTCCTGGTACAAGATCCAGGGTCTTGGCCTAGATTCCACTCAACAGGAACAAACAATGCAGTCGAAGATCAAGAGAGAAAAAAGGGGGCGGGCTGCAACATAGCCAGTAAATCTGAAGACAGGATGGAACAAATCAACCATCACGGATTATTCAATACGATGTTGCAAATAATAGGAAGAATGCGGGGATTCATGTTTAATTGCCGCAAGCCAGAGAAGAAAAGGACTGGACCATTGTCACCAGTAGAATTGAATAAGCCGTTAGGAGTGATATTTCGGGAAATACAGGCTCAGCATTTTTTAACATCCATGGTTCAACTCAAGAAGACGAAAACTGTCGGACCTAACGATTCATTACGAACACTAGACCCGTTCATAGACACGGATGGAATAATTCGAGTAGGAGGACGACTACAGAATGCCGCATTATCGTATGATGCCACGCATCCAATGTTACTATCTCCAAACTATCCGTTGACAATACTATTATTTCAATGGAAACATCAGCAGCTGGCGCATTGCGGACCACAGGCGTTATTATGCAACATTAGACAACGATTTTGGTCATTAAGAGGAAAGGGGCTGGCTCAAAAAACAGTTAGTCGTTGTGTCAGATGTTGCCGAATTCGACCAAAATTGTTAAATCAAATCATGAGTCCACTACCGGCAGATCGAGTTTAACAACATAGACCATTCAAGAATTGCGGGGTAGATTACTGTGGGCCGCTTTGAACTCACTATAAAATCCGAGGAAAACGACCACCTAAGGTGTATCTAGCAGTCTTCTGTTGTTTTTCAACCAAGGCAGTACACCTAGAGGTGGTAACAGATTTGACTACCCAAGCCTTCCTGGCGGCATTGAAGAGATTTTGCGGACGACGAGGACTACCAGCGAAAATCTATAGCGACAACGCAACTATTTTTTTGGAGCCTACAACGAACTATCAGAAGTGAAAGAAGCAATTTTCGCCGAGGAGGCACAAGCACTGATACACAAGACCTACGCAAATCTGAGCATAGAATTCAAGTTTATACCACCTCGCGCACCCCATTTCGGAGGCATATGGGAAGCCGCGGTAAAATCAGCAAAGCACTTACTGAAACGAACACTATATACCGCCACACTAACTCATGAAGAACTTGAAACCATAGTCATCGATATTGAAGCTATTTTAAATTCTCGTCCGTTGACATCCGTCTCTTCCAGCCCAATGGATCTTACGGCATTAACGCCAGGGCACTTTCTGATTGGAGAACCTCTAACGGCATCACCTGATATTCACCAATCAAGGCGACGCACAGGGTTACTCACTCGGTGGAAGCGGACCCAACAACTACGAAAGGAATTCTGGACACGCTGGAGCCACGAGTACTTACATGAGCTACAGAATCGATCGGAGTGGACAAGAAGTTGCAAAACGGTAAAGATTGGTGATCTGGTTATAATAAAGGAAGACAACATCGCTCCGTTGAACCCCTCGGTCGCATCGTAGCAGTCCATCCTGGTAAAGACGGCGAGATCCGAGTGGCAGAAATACCGACGACATTCGGCAATCAGGCAAGATTGTGTGATCCAAAGCCCGACCATTACATTATTGGGGCGGGCGCAGCTTAACTCATCAGGAGCAATAAGGATGTCAGGCAGTTACGTTCACGAGTGGCCGTCACNAAAAAAAAAAAAAAAAAAAAATGCTTGTTCTAACAATGATACTCATCTGGGTGATACCCGGACTGACTCTGCCCACAACCCCTCCACCTGAAAGGAAGGCTAATAATCCGGTTGTCATCACTCCAATCAACAACGTAACCGGGACCATCATAGAAGCCACCGATAGGATATCAATCAAATCTGCCGAATGGACACTCATAATATTTTTTGATCTCAGTCAGCTGGCACGAGAGATCGAGACAGTCAAACGAGGCATCCAATCTATAAAACAATGGTGCCCAACGGCACGAGGTCTGTCCCACGATCATACAAACATTGCAACAGGAAGTGGCAGAAATCCAAGATGCCGATCAGTTAATGCATCATCAACGAAAAAAGCTCGGAGCACTGAACATCGTTGGAAATATCGCGAATGGGCTGTTCGGAGTACTGATGATCAGTATGCCAAACGGATGGAAGAAATTATTGATAAACTAAGAACCCAAGAAAGCATCACGCATACAATAGTAGAGAACCAGCCGTCAATTCTGGATACCACCATCAACATTATGCGGAGGACGACGATCGAAACGCAGAAGAGGATGCAGGACCTAGAAGCCAGTCTGGCCAGAATCAAGGTGAGAAGCCATGCGGCTGATCGGTATCTGCCGCATGCAGTTTCAGAATTGGTCGTCGTGGCAAGCCACATTCGTCGAGTCCAGGATGCTGTGTTGAATGTGCTAATCGGGGCACACGAAGGAAAATTGAGCCCTGCATTGGTGTCGGTGGAACAAGTAAAACAGGTGATCACAAAAATACAAACACAACTTCCACCGGGAAGACGATTACCCATCACAAGTGAGACAGCACGAGACTTATATCGACTGGCGACCACAAGGGTACAAGAAACCGAGGACTTACTAATGTTCCATACGAGTGTTCCATTAGTCGAAGAAGACGAATTCACAGTATATCGAATGGAGTCAATTCCACAAATAACGAGAGAAGGCCTGGTGATAACCAAGACGGAAACAAAATATCTAGCAGTAGATGATCATCGGAAACACCACTTTGCGATCAATCAAGAACACCTCAGTCAGTGTATCAGGCAAGCTGACAATCAGGCAAGATTGTGTGATCCAAAGCCCGACCATTACATTATTGGGGCGGGCGCAGCTTAACTCATCAGGAGCAATAAGGATGTCAGGCAGTTACGTTCACGAGTGGCCGTCACATGAAAAAATTAAGACTACAGAAGGACAGTTGGAGGCAACATTAGATCAGCTAGACCAACTACATGCAGAGGTGCAGGGGTTAAAAACATGGACAAAGCAAGCACAGGAAGAGGTAGACAACGAGGCAGACTGGAATCTGGTTCATCAATACTCCGGAGTAATAACACAGTGTAACAGTGATTCTGAACTTTTGAAGTGACATAGTAGGAATTGTTCATTGGGTCGAGTATATCACAAAACCATTTTTGAAATATTTCTAACACCCTCAAAATCTTGATTTATGGTTAAAAACCGTTTTTCGGGACTTGTTTGCGCTTAAAAATTCCTGAACGCGTTTTTTTCAACCGATTTCAAAATTTTTGGTGTTTTTTAATATTAAAATGTTGTAGCTTTTGAAAAAAAAATATATCTTTGATTTTGTTAAACAAAAAGAACAAAATTTTTAACCTGAAACTGAAGTTTTCGACTTTTGTTCGTATTTTTCGGATTTTGATGCCAGTTTTTGGGTACAACTTACAAAAATTCTGTCATTTTTGCCACATATCAATGTTGTCTCATTAATTTTGAATAAAACGAGACGAATTTCATCAAAAAATTTTTAGAATTTTTGAAGTTTTTTCGACG
>JAJJHT010008252.1:17346-33926 GCA_021223865.1 Drosophila pandora | reverse complement strand
CAAACGGAGCTTGGAGTGACGTAATCGCTGCAGTTGCCGGCACAATTGAATGCAAGTTTGCCACCACAATTGAGTGGAAATTTGGCGCCCACGCTGGGCGGCCATTATGCAAACGGGCAACCTATCACACGGACATACACACCAACAACAACAGTGGGCTATTCTCCGCCATTTTGTGTGATTGCCACGGCGCAGCCTGGGCTAGGTTATGTCCATCCGCCACGGGAGCTGATACACAATTTGGAGGTATCTGCACCATCGCAACTGTCATATGAAGTGGCGACGGTGAGCATACCTGGATGGACGCCACGTAGATTGCCTGATCTTCCCGACTTCGAGGGTCAGCCAGAGGAATGGCCAATATTCCTGTGCGCGTTCACGGAGACAACGGCAGCCTACCGGTGTACACAACTGGAAAACCACCAGCGGCTAGTGAAAGCCCTGAAAGGCGACGTCCGAGAGACAGTGAAGTCGTTGCTCATCCATCCCAGCAACGTAGATGCTGTTATGGAGCAGCTTCATTTTCGGTATGGACGTCCGGAGCTACTCATCCGTAGCCAACTGGATAGCGTGCGCGATGTGCAGCCTATTCAGGAGGCCAACATCGCAAGGATCGTCCCGTTCGCAACGAAGGTGAGCAACCTGGCAGCGTTCCTGCAGTCAACCACGATCGGCAGCCAGCACCTAGGGAACCCAACCCTAATGGAGGAGCTGATCGCCAAGTTGCCGCTGAGCAAGAGGTTGGACTGGGCGAGGCACGCGGTCACGATACAACCGTATCCGACAGTGGTGCACCTGAGCGAATGGCTTTATGAATTCGCAAGACTGGTGTGCACTGCCACGGACGTTGGAGCCAAGGAGCAACCGAAGCGAAGGATCCTGCACGCGAATAGTGTTCACGAGGAGGAGCGGTATGCCGACCGCCCCAGATGTTGCCCTATATGCGAGGGACAACACCAGACTGCAAGGAATTAAACGGCGTTTCTACGACGACGCGGATCGAGTCAGCGAGGAAGTTGAGGCTATGCTTCTCGTGTCGAAGAGCCGCGGATGCAACGTCCACGGATGCCAAATGAGGCATCACTACCTTCTCCACGAGTCACCTGGACATCCTAGACAGCCGTACGTCGCCGAGGGAGGCCGCAGGAGCGACCAGAGAAGCAGTGAGGACCGACGGCTGTTCAAAGACAGCAGCAAACGGAGTGGAATGCCACGACCATTGGATTCCAACGAGAGGAACCGTCCCACGTCAGCCGCAGTTATAGACACGGGGCGTGAGCAGGATGAAAGGCGATCGACGTGTGACCGCCACGATTTGACGCATCGGAACCTGAGCTGCGTTGACTCGATTGGATGCCACCTACTATTCCGGATTCTACCCGTGACGTTGTACGGGGAGAATACGCAGGTCGACACCTATGCACTGCTGGACGAAGGATCGTCTGTCACGCTCATCGACGACAAACTCATCCGCAGCCGGAACCTGAAACGCGAGAGTCGCCAACTGAACGTGCAATGGTTTGGTGGGAAATCTGCCAAAGAGCACACGAAAGTGGTCAGCCTGCAGATCAGTGCAGCGGGCAAGCCAAAGCGCCATGGGCTGAAGAACGTGTACGGAGTAGCGAATTTGAACCTTCCGATGCAGAGCCTGCGTCGGGATGATGTACAGGCAGTGAAGGCGAATGCGCGCCTGCCTGTGAAGCCGTACCTAATTGGATTGGATCATGCGCATCTTGGAATACCCCTCAAAACAAGAAGCTATGGATCTGGAGGACCATTTGCAGCAGCCCCCGCACTTGGATGGGTGGTTTATGGACCGGTGAGCGGAAAGGTGAGCTCACCGCTTCAGAGTTCGTGCCTCCTAGCCGTACCCCAGGATAATCTTCTGGAGAAGATGGTCAGCGATTATTTCGAGATCGAGAATTTCGGAGTAAAGCCGGCACAGCCAGTCGCAACTGGCGGAGTGGAGCTGGCGCCGTCAGTTGCAGATGGCGGCGACGCACGGGCCCTGAGAATCCTGGAGGAGACGACTAAGCGAGTAGGCCGACGATAGAAGCCGGGCTTCTATGGAGAGACGACGAGGTGAGACTGCCAGAGAGCTACAATATGGCGCTCAAGAGACTCGTCAAAATCGAGAAAAAAATGAGGCGCGATGTGGACTTCGCGCGGGCCTATAAGGGAATAATGGATGATTACGTCAAGAAGGGCACGACGACTGGAGCCCCAGGAAGTCAAGAGGTTCCAGGAAGGCAAGTTATGGTACCTGCCGCATTTCGGGGTGGAAAACCCGAACAAACCTGGAAAAATCCGGCTGGTCTTCGACGCGGCTGCCAAGGTCTGCCTCAATTCACCGCTGCTGAAAGGCCCACAGCGCTACAAGCCACTCCCAGCAGTGCTCTTCCATTTTCGGGAAGGAGCAGTTGGGGTTTGTGCAGACATCAGATGTTTCACCAGGTACTGATGCAGCTACAAGATAGAGGTTCCCAGAGGTTCCTGTGGAGGAACGGAGATGACCAGCGGGAGCCGGACACATACGAGATGCAAGTGATGACGTTCGGAGCAGCTTGCTCACCATGTTCGGCGGACTATGTGAGGAGCAGCGAGCAGCCCTGGCCATCAAGGAATGCCACTACATGGACGACTACGTCGACAGTTTCACCAGCGAAGAAGAAGCTTTCGCCGTTTCGACACGGGTCGAGAGAAATTCATGCAGATGCAGGATTTGACTTGTGTCGATTTACTTCCAGTTCGGCAAGTGTGGTCAGAGCGTTGAACCCACTTGAATCCATCGCTAGCGTCAGATGGACCGAAGCTGAGGAGAAGGTACTAGGAATGTACTGGCAGCCGGCTACAGATGACTTCAAGTTCGGTATCAAATATTATCGAGTCCCGAGAATCGTGATGACAGGGGAACGCGTCCCTACCAAGAGGGAGTTCCTAAGCCTGGTCATGTCCACGTTTGACCCGATTGGATTCCTGAGCTGCTACATGGTGACTGCCAAATTGCTAATGAGGGAGATTTGGCGGAAAGGAAACAACTGGGACGAGCCGCTACCAGCTGATTTGGCCGCAGCCTTTGAGGATTGGCGGCAAGAAATGAGCCAGATCGAAGAGTTCTGATGTCCGCGCTACTACTTCGGCGGTGGACGCGTGCGGATGCTACAGCTGCAAATCTTCGTGGACTCCAGTCAGTCGGAGTTCGCAGCAGCGGCCTATTGGCGAGCCACTTACGAGAACGAAGACGTGCAGGTGCATTTCATAAGCTCCAAGACGAAATGCGCTCCGATGAGGATCGCATTTGTCGATCCCGCGACTGGAACTTCAGGCAGCAGTATTGGGCACGAGACTGATGGACACCGTCAAGCAAGAGCACGGTGTGGCGATCAGCAGCTGCGTATTATGGACGGGCTCGAAGACTGTGTTGCACTGGATAAGCAGCACCGACCGGAGATACAAACAGTTCGTCAGTAATCGAGTGGCGGAGATCTTAGAGTCCACGGAGGCGTCCCAGTGGAGATGGATTCCGGCTGGCGAAAACGTGGCAGACGACGCGACGAGGTCGCGCAAGGCCGTGGACCTGAGCATCGGTTCGAGATGACTTAGCGGTCCACCATTTCTACGAAGACCAGAGGAGAGCTGGCCAAGAACGAGCGAGGGGTGGATCCCTCCGACGCCCGACGAAGAGGAAATGAAATGTGAGTTTGCTTTGGTCATGGTAAATTTCATATCCCTGCAGAGATTCTCGAACTACAATCGACTGTTGAGGAGCACCGCATGGGTGCTCATATTTATTCGTCGGTGCCGTGAACTACGATACGATGGAGAGGATCACGGACTGAGGTCGATGGAGTGCGTTGAAGCTGAGCACGCACTAGTACGGCAATCGCAGCGAGAAGCGTTTGCTGAGAACGACCAAGGGAAGGCCGCCAAGGGCAGCCGGTTGCATGGACTGTCCCCATATTTCGACGAGGACGGAGTAATGCGAGCCAGCGGAAGAATCGACGACGCGACGTATGTGCCATACAGCGCACGTCGACCGATCATACTGAGTCACGATGAGGCACTGGCGGAGATGATCGTGCAGCTTCACCACGAGAGGATATGCCACCAAAACACGGAGGCAACCATCGGAGCGATCCGGCAGAAGTTCTGGATTACGAACTTACGGAGGCTGCTACGATGTGTGGTGAGCAAATGCAACGTTTGCAAGAAGGGCACGACCAACTCTGTCCGAGATGGGTCCCCTACCAGAGGACCGGCTGGAGGCCAACGGATGGCCCTTTAAGTTCACCGGATTGGACTATTTTGGACCGCTATTTGTGACGGTTGGACGACGCACGGAGAAGAGGTGGGTGGCACTGTTTACGTGTCTAACCACAAGAGCTATCCACTTCGAGATGGCTCACGATTTGTCCACCGATTCCTGCATAATCGCTATGAGGAACTTTATGTGCCGACGTGGACCCGTCGTCAAGATTAGGAGCGACAATGGAAAGAACTTCTTTGGAGCCGACCGCGAAGCCAGGAGGTTCAGCGAAGTGTTCGAGCCTGCACAGATCCAGGGCAAGCTGTCGTCCAACGGAGTCGAATGGATCTTCAATTGCCCGGCGAACCCAGCTGAGAGTGGCGCCTGGGAAAGGATGGTGCAGTGCGTGAAGAAGGTGCTGGCGCACACGATGAAAGAACTTGCGCCCAAGGAGCACGTACTGGAGAACCTGCTGATTGAGGCGGAGAGCAAAGTGAACTCTCGTCCGCTCATTCATCTACCAGTGACGGTGGACCAGGAGGCTCCACTGACACCCAACGACTTGCTGAAGGAAGCACCCGATGTCCCAGACCTTCTCAAGGATGACGGACAGGAGTTCGTGAGACGCGCTACCAGGAAGCAGTGGCGCATAGCGAGGATGATGCGGGATCGTTTCTGGAAGAGATGGGTGCATGAGTACCTGCCTACACTTGTGCGCAGGGAGAGATGGTGCAAGCACGTCGAGCCAATTCGCCGAGGGGACTTGGTGTTTATCTGTGATCCTGCCATACCACGAAGGTGCACCGGGACAGATGGAGTACCTCGTCCAGCGGCAGTGCGGCCTAACGATCGAGCCAAGACTATAATGCGTCCCGCTTCGAAGTTAGCTGTCCTGGATGTGGTGAATGCGGCTGCATCACGGGGGTGGGGATGTCGCGGAACGGATAAGGGTTATCGATAGTTAGTTAAGTTTAAACTTAGCGCCGCAGTATTATATGTATCGATAGCTTTGGTATTTAAGTTAAGGTTATTAGGTCCCACGAAAAAAAGGGTAAACAGAGGGAAACAATTAGGCGGAATTAGACCGATTTGCACCATCACAATAAGAGGGAAGAGAAACTGCGGTGCGTTAAAGACTAAGTAGTTGTAAGAAATAGGTAATTAATGTAACTCTTCCAGAATAAAACCATCAACAACACAGAACTCCAACTGTTGTCCAGCACTAGAGTGTTTAAAGTGTTTAAAGTCATTCCCCGTGATCGGCCAAGCGGCGACAGTAGGAAACACAACCTA
This sequence comes from Drosophila pandora, assembly GCA_021223865.1. Taxonomy (NCBI): domain Eukaryota; kingdom Metazoa; phylum Arthropoda; class Insecta; order Diptera; family Drosophilidae; genus Drosophila; species Drosophila pandora. The sequence continues at coordinate 28,387 of JAJJHT010008252.1, read as the reverse complement.
AAGTTACATCCCGAAAAATGTTCATTTTTCATGCATGAAGCCACCTTCCTAGGACATAAATGCACAAATAAAGGGATCTTGCCTGAGGACAAAAAATACGACGTCGTTCAAAATTACCCAGTCCCACATGATGTGGACAGCGCTATTTTTGTTGCATTTTGCAATTATTACAGACGTTTCATAAAGAATTTTGCAGAATACTCCCGTCACATAACAAGATTATGTAGGAAAAATGTAAAATTCGAATGGACAACAGAATTTCAAAACGCTTTCGAAAATCTAAAATCAGCATTAATAAACCCAACTCTGTTGCAATACCCAGATTTTAGCAAAGAATTTTGCATAATTACAGATGTTAGCAAATACGCTTGTGGAGCAGTACTAACTCAAAATATAAATGGATTACAGCTTCAAGTTGCATACGCATCAAGATCCTTTACGAAAGGTGAAAGCAACAAGAGCACTACAGAACAAGAATTAGCAGCTATTCTTTGGGCAATAACATACTTCAGACTATATATTTAGACACTTCACTATCAAAACAGACCACAGAGCACTTACCTATTTATTTTCAATGATAAATCCCAGTTCCAAACTAACACGAATGAGACTTGAATTAGAGGAATATAATTTTACAGTAGAGTATCTTAAGGGTACAGATAATTATGTAGCCGATGCGCTGTCTAGAATAACAATCACCGACTTGAAATACATTCATTTAAACATTAAAATTCTGAAAGTCACTACCAGAAACCAAAGTAGACAAAAATCTTGCGCAGGAAAAGAAAAAACAGAATTGTATAAGCAATCCAGAGAAAAAGCTTCAAAGCCCAACGTATATGACGTCATTAATAATGATGAAGTACGTAAAGTAGTGACCTTGCATGTAAATAACAAAATGTGTTTATTTAAGCACGGAAGGAAAATTACAACAAGATATATTGTTAGCGATTTGTATACTAATGGAACCCTTGACTTAGGTCAATTCTTTCAATGGCTTGAAAAGCATGCCGGTATGCACAAAATCAGCCAACTTAATGTGGCACCGTGGGAAAATATCTTTGAACATGTTTCAATTGATAATTTTAAAAATATGGGCCATTATATATTGCATCTTATATTATTAGATACATAGCGGATCGTGTATAGTCGGCCGATCCTTATTAAATTTGGCAATCAGATTATTTTGTCCTGAATAGAATCTGTACCAAGTCCCATCTTTCTAACTTAAAAAACACCAAAGTTATGCCAATTCCGATCGTTGTATGACAGCTATAGGATATAGTCGGCCGATCCTTATGAAATTTTGTACATAAGATATGTTGGACAAATTTAACATGTCCCAACACTCTGGAAAGTCCCAACCCTCTATTTTAAAAAACAACGAAGTTATGGCATTTCCGATCAATCAGTTATATGGCAGCTACAGGATATAGTCGACCGATCCCGGCCGTTCCGACTTATGTACTACCTGCAAGGAAAAGAAGGATGTGTGCAAAGTTTCAACTCGATAGCTTTAAAACTAAGAGACTAGTTTGCGTAGAAACCGACAGCCAGACGGACAGACGGACATGCTCATATCGACTCAGGAGGTGATCCTGGTCAAGAATATATATACTTTATAGGGTCGGAGATGTCTCCTTCACTGCGTTGCACACTTTTGACCAAAATTATAATACCCTCTGCAATAATACCCTACATTTCACGATGATCCAATACAAGGTGGTCACACAGGCATTACTAAAACCTTGGCCAAGGTCCAGAGACAGTGTTGAGCTATCAGAATTTTGATAGCGACCGAATTAATACACAATCCACAATTCGATTTCAATATTTTTATTGGGTCAATTTAACCCCAAAACAAATTCCGCGGCGGGTCTAAAACAATGCCGAATTACAAGTCAAAAAACCTAAGAGCTTGCGCAGAAGCTCCACCAAAGCTCCCAAACTGCATACGCTACAAAAGAACAACAAAGCGCATGCGAATCTGGGAGAAACAAAGAATATAATACAGCTGATAACGGGCAATTAGTGGACCGCTGCGGCTAGTTACACTGGAAGAATTAAATTGAAATAATTATGTTATTTGATGCTGGCACAAAAATATGGAAAAATATGTCCAAAGACATAAAAGAGTACATAAAGAAATGTCCTAAATGCCAAAAATAACTAAACACACTAAGACCGCATTAACTATAACTGAAACTTAACAAAGAGCTTTCGATAGAGTAATTGTGGATACGGTTGGTCCGTATCCACACTGATACGGTTGCAGTGAAGACGTTCATTGCGGACATGGGAACGGAATAAAAAAATTCAATTATTGAAGGTCTATGTAAAAATTTAAATATTGACTGTAGGTACCGTGGAGCGAAGCCACAGAACACTCAATGAGTACATTCGTTCATACATCTCAGTTGCCAGAAAGGATTGGGATGTATGGCTACAATACTTCATCTATTGTTTTAATACGACCCCCTCTATGGCACATGACTATTGTCCATACGAGCTAGTTTTTCAAAATTCAGATTAGAACAGGCATTTAAGAGAGCTAGACTAATGCTAGAATATCATAAAATAAAACAAAAAATTATTTACGACAAAACTAGTTTAGATTTTGAGTTGAAAATAGGAGATAAGGTCTTATTAAAAAATGAAACAGGACATAAGCTAGATTTTAAATATTCACCCTTATAAGGTAGAACCAATAGGAGATAGGGATAATATAACTATATCAGATAATAACAAGAAAGGAAAGCTAACTTCGGGCGGAGCCGATATATACCCTTGCAGTTGAGTCGCAGTCCGCTAGGTGGCGACACGCATCTTATATTAATAGATATATAGCGGATCGTATATAGTCGGCCGATTCTAATGAAATTTGGCAAATCAGATTATTTTGTCCAAAAAAGAATCTGTACCAAATCCCATCTTTCTAACTTAGGTTAGGTTAGGGCGGTGGGGACATAGAAGACCCCCTCGCTTCCACTTGAGCCGCTAGGGTTCCTTGTGCTGCCGCTGGAGCAAGGGTTTCACCGAGATGCTAAGAGAGATCTGCGACAGTCATTAACTGTCCTGGAGTTGGATGAGAATCCGTCAAGTGCCTTGAGCGCTGCCTGACTATCTGAGAAGATACATATTGTACCCCGAATGCCACTTAGAGCTGGGGATTCCAGTGCTTCCTTAATGGCTACTACCTCAGCCTGGAAAACACTACAGTGGTCGGGGAGTCTGAAGGACTCCTTTAGGCTCAGATGCTCACAAAAGTAACCGCCTCCCACCTGGCCGTTAAGTTTTGATCCATCTGTGTAGATATGAATGGAGCCCTCCGGTCCCGGTATCCGGGCATCCCATTCCTCCCTATAGGGGATTAAGATTTTGAAGTTAGTGGTGGGTTGGTCGACGGGCACACAGTAATCCGTACCCCCCTCAGGCATGAAATGATGTAGGTCCAGTCTGGTATGACCGAAACTATTCTTACTCCATAGATTTGCCTCTCGCAGTCTTATTGCGGCCAGAGTCTTAACCCCCATCAGTTCCACTGGTAGTAGGTCGAGGATAGTGTCAAGGGCATCACTAGGCGTAGTGCGTAGACTGCCTGTTATGCAGACTTCCGCCATCCGCTGCGACTTCCTGAACTTTTCCCTGCATGTGGAGTTGCCCAGGGCGGGCCACCAGACTACAACACCATAGAATAAGATTGGTCTGATGATCGCTGTGTATAACCATCTGACCATCTTGGGGGACATTCCCTATTTCAGGCCTATGCGGCAGGCATAGAGTGCTAATGCCGCTTTCTTAGTCCTAACAGCGGTGTTCAGCTTCCAGTTTCCTGTCTAGTGTGATGCCTAGGTACTTCGCACTATCACTAAGAACTAGTGTTTCTTCTAGGAGCTTCGGAAGTCTTAGGTTAGGTATTTTGTATTTCCTGGTAAACACAACGAGCTCTGTCTTGGACGGATTGACTCCCAGCCCGTTCCTTTGCGCCCAGGCCGACAGAACTTCGAGCTTCCCTGTCATTCGGTCGCATAGCGTCTGTGGGAATTTCCCTATGAAGGCAATAGCAACATCGTCCGCGTACGCAATGATCTTACAGCCACCACCCTCTAAGAATCGCAGTAGGCTGTTAACCGCCACGTCCCAGAGTAGTGGTGAGAGTACACCCCCTTGCGGGGGGACGTATCTTCGAATAGTCGAACCTCCAAGAGTAGCCTCGACACTCCTGTTAACCAGGATCTGCCATATTAGGTGAGTTGATCGGTTGTCTATTCCAAGTCCCGTCAGTGCGTCGATTATTGAGCACGGCAAGATGTTGTTGAAGGCCCCTTCTATGTCTAGAAAAGCCACAAGTGCGTATTCCTTAGAGTTGATCGCTCGTTCGGCGATCATAGTGATATCGTGCAGGGCTGTTTCCGTTGATCGGCCCCTTTTGTAAGCATGCTAAGAGCATAAGATGTCATTTGGGTGAATGTTTAGTTGTAGATGGAGACTTAAGAGTCTTTCCATAGTCTTAAGGAGGAAGGAAGACAGACTTATAGGTCTGAAGTCCTTAGGGGTGCAGTGGGATGGTTTCGCCGCCTTGGGTATGAATACAACCTTCGTGCACAGCCACGCCTTTGGTATCATACCAGTAGTGAAGACTGTGCTGAAGATTTTCTTAATCCATTTCCTTAGGTTAATGCCGGCTCTGGATAACTGGGCCGGTAGAATACCGTCCGGTCCCGGAGATTTGAAGGGTTTAAAACTGTCTATTGCCCATTTAAGATTTCTGTCACTAAGTAGGTAGTTGAGTGGGCCCTGGTGACCCTGGCTACGCATCACCTGGGTTGTTCCTTCCGATGAGAAACCCGGGAAATGTGCGTTGATAAGGGTCTCCAGGGATTCCTGGCTTGAGGTTGACCAGCGCCCCTCCGTGTTCTTAATGTAGCCTGCGATGGGGGCTGTAGTAGAGAGAATCTTTCTTAGGCGGGCGGCCTCTGATGTCTCCTGGATGTTGGTGCAGAAATTGGCCCAGGCAACCCTATTTGCCTTGCGCAATTCTTTGTTATATTGCCTAAGTTCAGCTTTATAGGCTACCTACGCCTCGTCTGTGTTGGTACGGTGCGCGTGGTTGATGGCCCTACGAGCATTTCTTTTGTAGGGGGCTAACTGCGAGGTCCACCACGGAGGCTTCTTCGATCTGTTGCTACCTATTCTTTTCTTGGGGCAGGACTTGTGGTAAGCTTTTGCGCTAGTCGCAGTAAGCTTATCTACCATGGCGTTGAGCCCCTCATAGGTCTCGATGGTCTCTGAAGGCGGTTCGCCTAAGGATCTATCTAGTATATTTTTATAGAGCTCCCAGTTTGCCTTTCTAGGATTTCGTACTGCTTGCTTGGTGAAGTTTTCAAAATTTACGACTATCTCAATGTGGCGATGGTCTGAAAAGGAGTGTTTGTCAAGGACTCACCAGCTGGTGATAGCATCAGCCAGGGAGTGCGAGAATAATGTGACATCAAGAACCTCCCTTCTGCTCTTGACGACGAAGGTGGGTTCTAAGCCTCTGTTACCCACTAGAAGCTTAGAGCTGAGGATAAAATCGAAGATAGACTCACTCCTCTCGTTTGTGTCAGTGCTTCCCCACTGATTGTGATGAGCGTTGGCATCGCATCCTATTATTAGGTCGATTTCCTTCCTTTCGCTGTCATCCACAAGCCGCCTGAGCGAGTGCGGTGAAGGTCCTAAGTGGTCATGACCCATATATGCCGAGCATATTCTTAGATGGCCGCCTGGACCCTCTATCGATGCGGCTACGTGATCTTCATTGCTGAAATTTGGTAGCAAGAAGGTTGTTGGCACCTAGTGCCAAGACCTACTAATCAATCAAGATGCATCAGCAGGTCACAATGCATCATCAAGATGCATCAGCAGGGCAGAATATATGTTGGCACCTAGTGTCATCAAGATGCATCAGCAGATCAGAATATACAAGCATCAGACCTACTAGCCTATTAATAATGTAATTATAAGCATAAGCCAATACCCAACCTACTAGCTCGGCACTAGTCGAAGGCTCCGGAAGCAGAATCTGCGTGATCAGCGGGAAGAATGACCGACTGACCGAGACAAGCCGAAGCCAGCAAGCGAAGCCGAAATGCGTGGGGAAAGCAGTACGTGAACAAACAACCTGAGTCAGCAGACTCAGAGGTGTGTGACCCTGCCATTAACCCTAGTTTAGCACGTCCAGAACTTTGACCTTTTCTTAGATTTAATGATGTATAATTTAGCATCTTATATAAGAGTTATTCTTCTGAAATAATGACAGTTGCGAAATCAGACTCAATTATCTCGTTACTCAGTGTTGAAACTCCGGCACTTTAACTTAACCTACATCACGTGATCCTGTGTAAAACGATTCACAAGTAGGACCCGCGGCATACCAGTCTACTTCAAGTGTTGCTCCCGTGAAACGGACCACAAGTAGACCCCGCGTCATCTCATTACTTCGCGTGTTGCTCCCGTGAAACGGACTACGAGTTGATCCCGCGGCATACCAGTTGACTTCGAGTGTTGGTCCCGTGAAACGGACCGCCAGTAGATCCCGCGTTACCGAACTACTCCGAGTGTTGCTCCCGTGAAACGGACCACGAAGAGATCTCGCGGCATACCAGTCCAGCTCGAGTGTTGCTACCGTAAAACGGACCACCAGCCGACCCCGCACTATCTAACCTACTTCGAGTGTTGCTCCCGTGAAACGGACCGCCAGTAGGATCGGCCGATAAGGAATCAGCCGAATCACCATACCAACGGTGCTTGAGGAAAACCCTACCCAGGACTTCAAGCACGCAACCGCAACTCCAGCCTGATCACAGCAAGCGTCTGGCCAACCCAAGCAGTCCCTTGCAGAAACCAGGTAAATTTAGTCAGACTATTTACGTTCTTTGACTACGACTCCGGGACCTACCGCTACTCCCGCGAGTTCAAGTTTGACGTAGTTGCCGCATAACGCTCTACGAACGAACATTTGGTGACCCCGACGTGATCCTTTAGGATCACAACTTGAACACAAACCTCAACGCAATTTAACTCAAAAAAAATCAGACCCTGTAACCCAGATGCTCATTGATGAGCAAATTGATACCAACATAGCCATCCAAAGATTAATAAAAAATTTCACGAAGGACTCCGCAGAGAGAAAGCTCAAGGACGGATACTTCGAGGAGAGACTAAAACAGCTCACTCACGCATGAAGTCAATTTAAAAGGAACGACGCCAAGCTCCGTGAGTTGGCGCTAAACCCGGAAAATGATTATTTCACAAAAGCAAAGGCGCTAGAAGAACTGGTGAAGAAATATGAAGCCATATTTTCCGATGGAATCCCATCAGGGTCAGGCCCGTCACAAAGGCCCCAAAAAACAGGAGAAAAACTTGAGCCAACGGCACAAGCACAAGGAACCGAGGGAGAAGACCCTCTCGTAACATCATTAAAACGCAGACACGAAGGACGGCTAGATGACATGGAAGACTTTCTGTGCAACCGTACCGAAGGACGGGAATTATCCACACACATCAGACAACACATGAAGGATCTATGGAAGGAAATCGTCACGGGATACTATGATCTCATCGATTTGGAGCCAACCTTAAAAAATGATGGACATACTGATGACAGATTTCAGGTCGTACGAGCAGAGTATTTTTCGTTTCTGAACGAAGAAACACAATCAACGTCAGTATCAACACAAAAACCCGCGATGGGCTCCCCATTTGTAATACCACCAGTCGACATTCCAAAATTTGACGGAGATTATTTAAAGTGGCCACGATTTTGCGACATCTTTACGGAACTAGTACACAATCAAGAGTATAGCGATGCTGTAAAATTCCGGTACCTGAAGAATCACGTGATTGGAGAGATGCACAACATTTGGAGGACACGCCAGTTATCAAGAGACCTGGCAGCGACTAAAGGCACGATATCAGAATGAAAGAATCCTCACCAAATCAACACTTGCAACATTGTTTTCCCATCCAAAAACAAATGGGTCAGCAGATCAACTACGCAACTTACATGATGCAGTGCTTAGAACGATTACCGCCCTTCACGCCCTGAATATATCAACAGTAGGTTGGGATCCCATTCTGATACACATTCTCGAAGAAAAATTAGATTCCCATACCCTATCATGCATAGAACTCGCCATCACAAACCCAACCTGTCAACCATCATTAAAACAAATGCTTGACCATCTAGAGCGGCAAGCAACCAGCCTAGTTACGCTACAAAAGACAGCGGTCAATAATGGGTTTCGCTCATCAACTCAAGCACCGGTTGAAGAATGTAGCATATGCATCCATGGCAATCATCGACTTCAAACCTGTCAAAGATTTTTAGACATGACTCCGAGTGAAAGAACACAAAAAATAACAAGGATGAACGCCTGCACAAATTGTTTATCACTATACCATACAGTCAACTCATGCAAATCCAGGTTCTTATGTCATGTGTGCAAAATGAATGATCACACAATGCTGCACAGTACTTCTACGCGAACAAGCGCATCCACAACAAGCCAACTTACAACCCCGTATGTAGTTCTAGCAACCGCCGAAGTGGAAGTCCAAGGTCCTACCGAAGCACGACACAAATGCCGCGCATGTTCGATTCCGGATCACAAGTGAATTTAGTGTCTCAGGAACTAGCTGAAAAACTCGGAGTGCAATTAGCACCATCCGACATTACCATAAGAGGTATAGGAGGCACAAAACAAGCAAACTCCCAAACAGTACTAAATATGTTCTCATTAACTACAAACTTCAAAACACAAGTTGTGGCGTATGTACTACCAGAACTCATGACGAATCAACCATCGGAGCCAATTATACGCCCAAAAAATATTCCACCAGAACTTCGGTTGGCAGATCCCAAGTTTAATCAGCCACAAGAAATCGATTTGCTGCTTGGGGCCGAATGTATACCACAACTCATCGAACCATTACATATAAACCTAGGACAAGGACAACCGTTACTTCAACGGACCCCATTAGGATGGATTATATCCGGACCAGCAACAGCCAGCTCGGTGGTATATACAAATCCGCCTGTAAGCAGTGCCCTATCCACCATGGAGGAACCGAGAACCGATAGATTGCTCGAACAATTTGTAACGAACTGTTTTGCTATGTTTTGCTCGCAACAAACGCCGCGGCTAGCTCACAGAGGTTGACGGTACGTTCCACGGAATTTATAGATTCGACGTGATTGCCCGAGCCCAGAAATAACACGGTATTGCTTCTTTTCAAATAAACCCCTTTATTGTAATTAATTTACAAAGAAATAAAAAGAATCTCACCGGCTGTCTGGCTCAGCCGACCGACCGCTCGTTCTCCCGTCGATCCCCGATCCCCGCTCCGGGTTGGTGCCAATACGCACGCCCTCCCAAAGCTTGCGCCCGGCAGGTCGTGCGGTCTTGGTGCCTGGCGCCGAAACGGCTCTCGGTTCCCTTTGTTCGGACTCACGGACTCTGGTTGCGGGGCCTGTGTTGCTACTTGTCGTCTTTTGCGGCCGCTGCCTCTTCGTCGCTGCTGCTCCCTCGTCGTCGCTGCTCTACCGTCGCCGCTGCTCTACTGCTGCCGCTGCTCTCTTGTCGTCGCTGCTCTACTGCTGCCGCTGCTCCCTCGGCGTTGCCTCTGCCGTTGCTGTTCCTCCGTTTGGGGTGTCGTGGACCTCGGAACCCTTGGCTCGCCTGGATTTGCCCTTTCGCCGTGGCCGGCACCTAATCCGTGTTAACAGACCGAGTGGCTCACCTCCCAGGCATACGCCGGGCAGGATATGCTCCTCGCTGCTTAGCGGCCGGATCAGGGCACGAAGGGCCTTCTTACCTTACAGGACACGCCCCCGGTCGCGTTCGCCACTCGCCTCCAAACACCTGCGTGCCTACGCCCCGCTGGATCTATGGTAGGCCAGAGGTTTGGGCGTCGCGTCTCCTTTGACTCCAGGTGGTCCGCTGTGCATGCGCTCCAGCGCCTGGATCAGGATTCTCTTGACTTCCCGGGGTGTCCCTGCCTGGTTTCACTATTGGGCTTGAGTTCCCGGGTTGGCTATCCCTCGAGTTACAGGATCACACCTGGATCGAACGGTCAGGAGCAGACAAGGCGTACGCCAGGCTGATCCGTCGTTGCCCCCACTACACCAGGATACCTGTCGTGTTCGGGGATAACTCCACCCGACTCTTTTACCCTTGGGCCTCAGCTTTGCCGCAATCCTTGTTCCTTTTCCCCTTGCTCGATGCGCGTACCGCCGCCGGACTTACCCACAGGGGGTCCTTAAGCTACTTTTCGTATATCCTCGCTCACTCGCTTTAATAGCCCGCACTTAGGACTGTCGGACTTACCCACGGGGGGTCCTTCAGCCTGTACTCCTAACTCTTCAAGGAAGCTATCCAACTTAAATGGCAGACTTACCCACGGGGGGTCTTTCACTCACTCTCCCAGCTTTCCTAGAAGACTCGGCCTCGATTCGCTCCATGGGCCCTCCTTATATAGTGCCAGAGGCGCCCGTTAATCCTTGCGAATCTACTTCCTCCCGTTAATCCTCCGCTCCTTCACTTTCTCCGTTAGCTTTCTCCAATCCCGCCGTTTTTCTATCGGCGGGCTTTCTTTATTGTCCCTCCCCCGATTGCCCCGCTTGGGCCTCCGATCCGCATTATTTTTGTGCCGGTCATCGGACTTCATCCCGATACCCCGCGATCCCCCCCTGGACATTCAAAATGCATTTCTGTGTTTTTGTGCATTTTGTAAACACAGCTGCGCGGTCGCCGGCCGCTTCGTTCCCCGCCGTCCCCGCTGTTTCCTATGACCTTCGAGCGCGGCCGCGGAGGCCGGGACCGTTACGTTCCACGGTGATTCCTCCTCCTCCTACTTTCGTGCGCGACGCCGTGCGAGTTCCTCTTGCCCCCGCTGCTGCCCCCGCATGCCGTCTGTGCTCGACGCATTTCTCCCTTTCCGTTTTTGTAAACACAGCAGCGCTGGCCCATCCGACGCTGCAGTGCTGACTTGCTTGTTC
>JAJJHT010008252.1:1171-16992 GCA_021223865.1 Drosophila pandora | reverse complement strand
TATATATATTTTTTTTGTTGTATTTTTTCTTTTTATTTTTTTTCTAATATTTATACCCTTGCAGAGGGTATTATAATTTTGGTCAAAAGTGTGCAACGCAGTGAAGGAGACATCTCCGACCCTATAAAGTATATATATTCTTGATCAGGATCACCTCCTGAGTCGATATGAGCATGTCCGTCTGTCCGTCGGTCCGTCTGTCCGTCTGTCTGTTTCTACGCAAACTAGTCTCTCAGTTTTAAAGTTATCGAGTTGAAACTTTGCACACCCCCTTCTTTCTGTTGCAGGCAGTATATAAGTCGGAATTGATCGGAAATGCCATAACTTTGTTGTTTTTTAAGTTAGAAAGATGGGATGTTGTTTTTTAAGTTAGAGGGTTGGGACTTTCCACACATGTTATATTTGACCAAAATATCTTGTGTACAAAATTTCATAAGGATCGGCCGACTATATCCTATAGCTGTCATAGAACGATCGAAATTGGTATAACTTTGGTGTTTGCCATATAACTGATTGATCGGAAATGCCATAACTTTGTTGTTTTTTAAGTTAGAAAGATGGGATGGAAACAATCTGATTTGTCGAATTTCATAAGGATCGGCCGACTATATCCTATAGCTGTCATATAACTGATTGATCGGAAATGCTATAACTACGTTGTTTTTCAAGTTAGAAGCATGGGAGTTTCAATGGATTCCTCTTTTGGCAAAATAATTCGATATGCCAAATTTCATAAGGATCGGCCGACTATATACGATCCGCTATATATCTAATAATATAAGATGCGTGGCGCCACCTAGCGGACTGCGACTCAACTGCAAGGGTATATCAACTTCGGCTCCGCCCGAAGTTAGCTTTCCTTTCTTGTTTTTTTTTTTTTCTAATATGGGCTTTCAGCTCACTCAGGTGGGCCCTCTTTTCCTTCCTTGTGCCAGCGTGCCGTAGCACAGCAATCACTGGCGACACAAAGTTCACCACCGTGTACGGCCCGTCGTACTTTGGCGCTAACTTTGCCGCGAATCCTCGGCGCCTTGGACAAATGGTGCTCTTTTGCTCACACTGTGTCGCCGATCTTCGGGCTCCACTCCCGCCTCCTCAGATTGTAGTGCCGAGCTTGCTCCTGCGCCGCGCGCTCCATGTTTCTCCGCACCAGCTCGAACACTTCTTGTAATTTTTCCGCATTTTCTGAGGGAGTGGCTTGGGCTTCTCCTGTCCCCAATGCCCCTTGGTAGAAAATTGCTTTCGGCATTCTTGGCTCTCTGCCTTGGGTGATGAAGCATGATAAGTACCCCGTTGAGTCCGACACGCTCGAGTTCACTGCCAGCATCAGTTCTGGCCAGTGCTCGTCCCACGTCCTTTGGTCCTTCCCTGCAAACTGTGCGATCATCGTCTTCACCGTCCTGTTTGCCCTTTCCGTCGGGTTTTCCTGCGGCGTGTATGGTGCGGTGAACTGATGACGAACTCCGAGTTCCTCGAGGAATTTCTTGAAGCTCCTACTGGTGAATTGAACACCATTGTCCGTCACCATCACCTTCGGCACCCCGTATCTAGCGATGATCCTTTCGCGAATTGCCTTCTGCAGCGTCTCTGTTGTGGCTTTTCGCATTGGGACCATTTCTGTCCATTTTGAGAACCGGTCGATCATCACTAGTAGCATGGTGTTCCCGTGCTTGGACCTCGGAAACGGTCCCACGAAGTCTGCACATACCGTCGCCCACGGCTCCTCCGGGACCTGTGTTAACATTTTCCCTGCGGCCTGCATCTGGCTTGGTTTATACCGCATGCATGTCTCGCATTTCCTGACATATTTCCTCACGTCCCTCTGCATCCCTGGCCAGAAGTACCTTGCTGCTACCTTCGCAATTGTTTTCCTTCCGCCTAAATGTCCTGCTGTTGGTGCGTCGTGGTTCTCCTTCAGAACCTGTTGCCTCATGTCCATCGGCACACATAACTTCCACGATGCCACTTCCTCGCTCCCGGCTCTGTGTGGAACATGTCGGTAAATCAGGCCTGCCTCCTCGACGTATTCCTGATACTTCTGTGGGTTTTCCTTTATTTTATTCTTCAGTCAGCCTATCCAAATGCATTCCGCGTCTTCGGTTGCTGTAGCACTCCTCAGCTTCCCCACAATCGGCTGGCGAGAAAGTGCATCCGCGACTACGTTCAGCTTGCCTTTCCTGTAGCTGATTACGTAATCGTATTGCTGCAGCTCGAAGACCCATCTCGCGATCCTTCCAAGTGGGCTCTCTATGTTGTTTAACCACTTCAGCGCCATGTGATCAGTTATCACGTCGAACTGGTACCCCTCCAGGTATGGCCTCATTTGCCGAATTGCCCATATTATTGCGAGACACTCTTTCTCTGTTGCCGAGTAATTCTTCTCCGCGCCTATTAGCGTTCGGCTGGCGTAAGCAACCACTCGCTCGCCCTCATCCGTGTCCTGCGTCAGCACTGCGCCTACGCCGTAATCGCTGGCGTCCGTTTGCAGCACAAACTTCTTCGTGAAGTCGGGGCATGCCAGCACCGGGTCCTCTGCTAAACGTGACTTTAACTTTTCGAACGCTTCTTGTTGTTTCGACGTCCACTCCCACTTTGTTCCCTTTCGCAGGAGATCGTTCAAAGGTTTTGCGACCCCAGCGAAATCTGGAACAAACCGTCGATGCCACGACGCCATTCCTATGAACTGCCGTACCCCTTTCACGTTCGTTGGTGGTTCCAATTCCGTGATCGCTGCGACTTTTCCCGGATCCATACCAATCCCGTGACTCGTTATCCGGTGGCCCAGGTACAACAGCTCTTCAATGAAGAAATGAAAAAGTGAAGTTATCTGTGTTTATCCTTAAGGTTGCCGCCTTCAGTCTTCGGAAAACTTCCCTTAAATTTGCCATGTGCTCCTCCCTCTTGCGCCCGATCACTATTATATCGTCCTGGTACTCGAATGCGTGGGAGCCATGTCCGGGCCTATGACCTGGTCTAAAGCCCTTTGAAAAGTTGCCGAAGCCGAGTGTAGTCCGAACGGCATTACCTTCCACTGGTACAGACCTTTCCCTGGTACAGTAAAGGCCGTGTATTTCCGGCTCTCTTCCTCAAGTGGGATTTGCCAATAGCCGTCCTTCAGGTCGAGGCTGCTGAAAAATTTTGCCTCCCTCAATTGCTCCAAAATAAAGTTTATTCTTGGCATCGGGTACGCATCCTTCACTGACTTTGCGTTTATCTGCCGAAAGTCCACGCACATCCTCCACTGACTCGTCTTTTTCTTCACCATGACAATGGGTGAGCTGTTGGCGCTGTTTGAAGGTTCGATGCATCCCCTCTCCAGCAGTTCTTCCACCTTTTCATTGATTTCCTCCTGTATTTTGGGGTTCTTTGGGTAATATCTTTGTTTAATTGGGATGTCGTCCTTCATCGTGATTTTATGCTGGGTTATGTTTGAACAACCCTTCTGATTCGTGAACGCCGCCAGCTCTTCTTCGATGAACCTTTTGTCCCGCTCGCGCTCCCATTCCTCCGAGGGTCCCGCTATGGCTATGGACAGCCTATCCTCCAGGCATCCGCTCCATCTTTCTCTTCTCGGGATCGTGACTTGGTGGCCTGCGCAGTTGATTGTTGTGCCGAATTCTGCGAGGAAATCCCATCCAAGCACCGCGCTGTCTCCCATGCCTGGCAGCACTATCATATTCAAGTCCTTTTTCTTGTTGCCAAAGCTTACAGTTGTTAGGAGTACCATTTGAGTTTCTATGTGGCTCCCGTTGGCCAACTTCACTAATCTTCTTGTCGCTTTCCGTTCTCCGGCGATTCCCGGGTCCTCTGCTAGCTTTTCTGAAATGAAGCTAGCCGTTGCCCCGGTGTCCACCATGGCCCTCACTTCTGCTCCTCCGACCTTGATGACCGCCGCCAATTGCTGATCGTCTCCGGTTAATCCCCCAACTATCTCTGAGAGGCAGCACCTCGCGATCTCCGCCTTCTTCTCTATGGCTGGGATCGCTGCACGTTTCCCGCTCTTTGGCAGCATTCCGTGCTTCTCACCCCCACTGCGCCGCACATCCTGCAGAACAAAATTCTGGGGTTCCTGCACCCGCTGGCCCAATGGCCCATGCCTCCGCATCTGATGCACGCCTCTGCTGGGTTTTCTACGTGTCCCTGTCCAGGCGTCGCTGCCCGCTGCATGTTCGGCTGCCTTTGGCTTTGGTTTGCTGCCCATTGTTGGTTCGGCTGTTGTTGCCTTGGGCCTGCCCATTGCTGGCTCGGCTGCTGTTGCTGTGGCACTTGGCGATGCTCCTCAGGCTGCCATCTCTGCCCCCATCCCTGTCCTGGATGGCTCTGTTGCTCCGGTGGTTTATGGTGCAATTCCTCTTTTGGCCATTTTCTGTCTACCGCTGGGGACTGTCTATTGAAGACCTCCTCTTCCAAAGCCTGCTCCTCGAATTCTTCGGCTAGACCCATGACCTCCTCGAGTGATGCACATGCGTAGGGTCTCATGAACATTTTCATGCGTGGCATGCAGTTCTCCACAATCCTATCAATGACCTCCTTTGTGGACTTTCCTAGCGGCTTCATTAGCGCCTGAAGGTCCACCATGTACTCTTTGAAAGGCTCTCCTCGCTGTTGTTTCCGTTGCTTTACCTGGTCTGCCAGTTTCTCGAAGTATCCTTTTGGCAGAAAAAAGGCCTCGAAGCTCCTTCTGAACTCCTTCCATGTGGGCCACTCCTCGTCGTTCATTAGGAACCATTTTTGTGCTCTGTCCTGGAGTAGTTCGGGCATCGCTCGCGGGATTTTGTTTATATGCATCCCGTATGTTTTGGCAGACCATGCTACTCGGTCCACGAACTCGAGAGGATCCCCTGTTCCGTCGAATCGGAACGACCACTCTCGGACTTGTCTCGCCACCTTCGCATAATCCACCTGTACCGGGACTGGCTTCCGCGCTTGTGGCTCCATGCTCCTCATGCTCTTCATTTCTGGCACTGCCAGACTTTGAATGAGCTTTTCCGATTCGCTCACCGCTCTCTGCCTCGGCGTGGTCCTCTGCGCGAACTTCTCCTCGAATCCCCGCACGACCACCATTACTTCATCGTCCTTCGTTTCATCGACCCATCTTGCCACCAGTGCCCTCATGATCTTCACGGTTCCATCCGCTGCGAGACCGAGCTCTCTGCACACTTCGCACAACTCCTCTTTGCGAAGCGCGTAGATCCAGTTTTTCCTCCCCATCTTGAAGCTGTGTTACTCCTAGACTCTAAAGCAATCACGTAGTTTGGGCGCCAGGTGTAACGCACTGTTTTGCTCGCAACAAACGCCGCGGCTAGCTCACAGAGTTTGAGGGTACGTTCCACCGAATTTATAGTTCGACGTGATTGCCCGAGCCCAGAAATAACACGTTAAAGCTTCTTTATAAATAAATCCCCTTTATTGTAAATAGTTTACAAAGCAATAAAAGGAATCTCACCGGCTGTCTGGCTCAGCCGACCGACCGCTCGTCCTCCCGTCGATCCCCGATCCCCGCTCCGGGTTGGTGCCAATACGCACGCCCTCCCAAAGCTTGCGCCCGGCAGGTCGTGCGGTCTTGGTGCCTGGCGCCGAAACGGCTCTCGGTTCCCTTCGTTCGGACTCACGGACTCTGGTTGCGGGGCCTGTGTTGTTGATGTCTTCTGCTGCCGCTGCCTGTCCGTCGCTGCTGCTCCCTCGTCGTCGCTGCGCTACGGTTGCCGCTGCTCCCTCGTCGTTGCTGCTATGCTGCTACCGCTGCTCCCTCGTCGTCGCTGCTATGCTGCTGCCGCTGCTCTACTGCTGCTGCTGCTCCCTCGTCGTCGCTGCTCTACTGCTGCTGTTCCTCCGTTTGGGGATGCCGTGGACCTCGGAACCCTTGGCTTGCCTGGATTCGCCCTTTCGCCGTGGCCGGCACCCAATCCGGGCAGGATATGCTCCTCGCTGCTTAGCGGCCGGATCAGGGCACGAAGGGCCTTCCTACCCTACAGGACGCGCCCCCGGTCGCGTTCGCCACTCGCCTCCAAACACCTGCGTGCATACGCCCCGCAGGATCTATGGTAGGCCAGAGGTTTGGGCGTCGCGTCTCCTTTGACTCCAGGTGGTTTGCTGTGCATACGCTCCAGCGCCTGGATCAGGATTCTTTTGACTTCCCGGGGTGTCCCTGCCTGGTTTCACAAATGGGCTTGAGTTCCCGGGTTGGCTATCCCTCGCGTTACAGGATCACACCAGGATCGAACGGTCAGGAGCAGACAAGGCGTACGCCAGGCTGATCCGTTGCTGCCGCCACTACACCAGGATACCTGTCGTGTCCGGGCATAACTCCACCCGACTCTTTTACCCTGGGCCTCAGCTTTGCCGCGGATCCTTGATCCTTTTCTCCTGACTCCTTGCTCGATTTGATGCGCGTACCGCCGCCGGACTTACCCACAGGGGGTCCTTAAGCTATTTTCGTATGTCCTTGCTCACTCGCTTTAATCGCCCGCACTAAGGACTGTCGGACTTACCCACGGGGGGTCCTTCAGCCTGTACTCCTAACTCTTCAAGGAAGCTTTCCAACTTGAATTCCAGACGGGGGGTCTTTCACTCACTCTCCCAGCTTCCCTAGAAGACTCGGCCTCGATTCGCTCCAGGGGCCCTCCTTATATAGTGCCAGAGGTGCCCGTTAATCCTTGCGAATCTACTTCCTGCCGTTAATCCTCCGCTCCTTCACTTTCTCCGTTAGCTTTCTCCAATCCCGCCGTCTTTCTATCGGCGGGCTTTCTTTGTTGACCCTCCCCCGATGGCCCCGCTCGGGCCACCGATCCGCAATATTTTTGTGCCGGTCATCGGACTTCGTCCCGATATCCCGCGATCCCCCCCTGGACATTCAAAATGCATTTCTGTGTTTTTGTGCATTTTGTAAACACAGCTGCGCGGTCGCCGGCTGCTTCGTTCCCCGCCGTCCCCGCTGTTTCCTATGACCTTCGAGCGCGGCCGCGGAGGCCGGGACCGTTACGTTCCACGGTGATTCCTCCTCCTCCTACTTTCGTGCGCGACGCCGTGCGAGTTCCTCTTGCCCCCGCTGCTGCCCCCGCATGCCGTCTGTGCTCGACGCATTTCTCCCTTTCCGTTTTTCTAAACACAGCAGCGCTGGCCCATCCGACGCTGCAGTGCTGACTTGCTTGCTCCCCCCCCGCTGCTGCCCCTCTTGCTACCTGTCCTGGCGTGTGGGAGATCTAATCTCCTCACAAATTTTGGAAATTAGACACCCTCGATGAAAACCAAAAGGCCCTTACCACGGACGAGATGTTATGCGTACAGCATTTCATAGAAAACATAAAAAGGGGAGCAGACAAAAGATTAAGTGTACGCCTACCATTTAAGGAAGATCCACAAACATTGGGAAATTCCCTTCCAATGGCATATCGGCGTTTTTATGCATTGGAAAAGAGAATTCAACGGGATCCTGACCTCCAGAAACAATATGTGCAATTCATGGATCAATACGAAGAATTAGGGCTTATGACTAGATTGAAAACCAAACAACTAACATCAAACCATTATGTCATTCCGCATCATTGTGTATTAAAACCTGACAGCAGTACTACCAAACTTCGAGTTGTATTTGACGCTTCCGCAACAACGACAAGTGGAAAAAGCTTAAATAATTTATTACGGATTGGCCCAACAGTGCAAAGTGAATTGCTATCCATTCTATTACGGTTCCGATCGTATCAATATGTTTTTACATCAGATGTAGAAAAAATGTACCGACAAATTATGATACACCAAGATGACCGCAAGTTTCAAATTATATTATGGAGACGCAACTCCATGGATCCATTAAAATATTATCAACTGAACACTGTTACTTACGGCACAGCAACTGCTCCATACTTGGCCACCCGATGCTTGCAATATTTGGCAGACACAGCACCTGAACATCTGACTCAGGGTGCGACTGCACTACGACAGGGTTGTTATGTAGATGATTGTCTTACCGGAGGGCACACCATCGAGGAGGCACTAAGAAAAAGGGATCAACTAATAAACTTATTGGGAGAAGCAAAATTTAAATTACGAAAATGGTGCGCAAACCACCCAGCATTACTAGCAGACATTCCAGCAGAAGACCAAGAAATGAATCTTGATTTCAGCAATTTTACTGAACAAACCGTCAAAACGCTCGAAATTAATTGGGATCCACCCGAAGATTGGCTTGCAAAAATCTTCGATCCTCTAGGGTTGTTTGGTCCAGTTGTGACAACGGCAAAAATAAGGATGCAACAATTATGGGAGTTAAAAATCGACTGAGACACGGAACTGGGTTCGGAACTCACCCATCAGTGGCAAGCATACAGACATGACGTCCAGATCCTAACAACAATAAGAATTCCAAGATGTGCACTCCCAGCTGACACATCCGGAGGCATTCAGCTACATGTGTTTGCAGACGCTTCAGGAGCAGCATACGGAGCAGTGGCGTACTTACGAACAAAGAATAAGACAGGCGATATTGTCACACGGTTGCTATGTTCAAAGGCACGAGTAACACCCCTGATAAAACAGACCCTATTACGCTTAGAACTCTGTGCAGCAGTATTAGCAGCTCAGGTCACAAGAAGAGTAAAAAACGATCTTAACGTAAACTTAGAAGCAATCCATTTATGGTCAGACTCAGAGATTGCACTGAAATGGATTAACGCGACTGCATTCCAAACATTTGTGGCGAACCGGGCGGCCAGATTCAAGAACTGACAGACCCAGAGTGATGGAGACATGTAACATCAACAGATAATCCTGCAGATATTCTCTCCAGAGGGTGTACTGCAGCCCAATTAAGAGATTCAAATCTGTGGTACACCGGACCACCATTCCTGGTACAAGATCCAGGGTCTTGGTCTAGATTCCACTCAACAGGAACAAACAATGCAGTCGAAGATCAAGAGAGAAAGAGGGGGGCGGTCTGCAACTTAGCCAGTAAATCTGAAGACTGGATGGAGCAAATCAACCATCACGGATCGTTCAATACGATGTTGCAAAAAATAGGAAGAATGCGGCGATTCATGTTTAATTGCCGCAAGCCAGAGAAGAAAAGGACTGGACCATTGTCACCAGTAGAATTGAATGAAGCGTTAGGAGTGATAATTCGGGAAATACAGGCTCAGCATTTTTTAACATCCATGGTTCAACTCAAGAAGACGAAAACTGTCGGACCTAACAATCCATTACGAACGCTAGACCCGTTCATAGACACGGATGGAATAATTCGAGTTGGAGGACGACTACAAAATGCAGCATTATCGTATGATGCCACGCATCCAATTTTACTATCTCCAAACCATCCGTTGACGACTATTATTTCAATGAAAACATCAGCAGCTGGCGCATTGCGGGCC
Organism: Drosophila pandora; assembly: GCA_021223865.1. Classification (NCBI taxonomy): domain Eukaryota; kingdom Metazoa; phylum Arthropoda; class Insecta; order Diptera; family Drosophilidae; genus Drosophila; species Drosophila pandora. Next base: position 7,627 of record JAJJHT010008252.1, on the reverse strand, counting down.
ACAGGCGTTATTATGCAACATTAGACAACGATTTTGGTCACTAAGAGGAAAGGAGCTGGCTCAAAAAACAGTTAGTCGTTGTGTCAGATGTTGCCGAATTGGACCAAAATTGTTGAATCAAATAATGAGTCCACTACCGGCAGATCGAGTTCAACAACATAGACCATTCAAGAATTGCGGGGTGAACTAATGTGGGCCGTTTTGGACTCACTATAAAATCCGAGGAAAACTACCACATAAGGTGTATCTAGCAGTCTTCTGCTGTTTTTCAACCAAGGCAGTACACCTAGAGGTGGTAACAGATTTGACTACCCAAGCCTTCCTGGCGGCATTAAAGAGATTTTGCGGACGACGAGGACTACCAGCGAAAATCTATAGCGACAACGCGACTAATTTTGTTGGAGCCTACAACGAACTATCAGAAGTAAAAGAAGCAATTTTCGCCGAGGAGGCACAAGCACTGATACACAAGACCTGCGCAAATCTGAGCATAGAATTCAAGTCTATACCACCTCGGGCATCCCATTTCAGAGGCCTATGGGAAGCCGCGGTGAAATCAGCTAAGCACTTACTGAAACGAACACTATATACCGCTACACTAACTCATGAAGAACTTGAAACCATAGTCATCCATATTGAAGCTATTTTAAATTCTCGTCCGTTGACATCCGTCTCTTCCAGCCCAAGGGATCTTACGGCATTAACGCCAGGGCACTTCCTGATTGGAGAACCTCTAACGGCATCATCTGATATTCACCAATCAAGGCGACGCACAGGGTTACTCACTCGGTGGAAGCGGATCGAACAACTACGAAAGGAATTCTGGACACGCTGGAGCCGCGAGTACTTACATGAGCTACAGAATCGATCGAAGTGGACAAGAAGTTGCAAAACGGTAAAGATCGGTGATCTGGTTATAATAAAGGAAGACAACATCGCTCCGTTGAACTGGCCCCTGGGACGCATCGTAGCAGTCCATCTTGATAAAGACGGCGAGATCCGTGTGGCAGAAATACGGACAACATCCGGCAATATAACTCGTGCTTTACATCGACTGGCGGTGCTACCAATCAACGATAAGAAGGAAGAAACCAATCTCTCTAAAAAAAAAAAAAAAAAAATGCTTGTCCTAACAATGATACTCATCTGGGTGATACCCGGACTGACTCTGCCCTCACCCCCTCCACCTGAAAGGGACCATCATAGAAGCCACCGATAGGATATCAATCAAATCTGCCGAATGGACACTCATCACATTTTTTGATCTCAGTCAGCTGGCACGAGAGATCGATACAGTCAAACGAGGCATCCAATCTATAAAACAATGGTGCCCAACGGCATACGAGGTCTGTCCCACGATCATACAAACATTGCAACAGGAAGTGGCAGAAATCCAAGATGCCGATCAGTTAATGCATCATCAACGACAAAAGCGCGGAGCACTGAACATCGTTGGAAATATCGCGATTGGGCTGTTCGGAGTACTTGATGATCAGTATGCCAAACGGATGGAAGAAATTATTGGTAAACTGAGAACCCAAGAAAGCATCACGCATAAAATAGTAGAGAACCAGACGTCAATTCTGGATACCACCATCAACATTATGCGGAGGACGACGATCGAAACGCAGAAGAGGATGCAGGACCTAGAAGCCAGTCTGGCCAGAATTAAGGTGAGAAGCCATGCGGCTGATCGGTATCTGTCACATGCAGTTTCAGAGTTGGTCGTCGTGGCAAGCCACATTCGTCGAGTCCAGGATGCTGTATTGAATGTGCTAATCGGGGCACACGAAGGAAAATTGAGCCCTGCATTGGTGTCGGTAGAACAAGTGAAACAGGTGATCACAAAAATACAAAAACACACCTTCCACCGGGAAGACGATTACCCATCACATGTGAGACAGCACGAAACTTATATCGACTGGCGACCACAAGGGTACAAGAAACCGAGGACTTACTAATGTTCCATACGAGTGTTCCATTAGTCGAAGAAGACGAATTCACGGTATATCGAATGGAGTCAATTCCACAAATAACGAGAGAAGGCCTGGTGATAACCAAGACGGAAACAAAATATCTAGCAGTAGATGATCATCGGAAACACCACTTTGCGATCAATCAAGAACACCTCAGTCGGTGTATCAGCGGGACGAACGGAAATAAGGTATGCGAGTTTAAGCAAACGCTATTGGGCCCGGACGCCCACCAACTCCCGTGTACAATGGCGGCACTATCAAGACATCGGGCAAGGGAATGTAAGCCAGAGCCAATCAAGGGGACCAGTTATTGGGTTCAATTAACAGAGCAGAATGCATGGATCTTTGGGACAACGAAGCCAATAACAATGACCTATGTATGCTCGGAAGAAAAGGATCAAATCATCGTCGACGGCGTAGGCAAGCTGACAATCAGGCAAGATTGTGTGATCCAAAGCCCGACCATTACATTGTTGGGGCGGGCGCAGTTTAGCTCATCAGGAACAATAAGGATGTCAGGAAGTTACGTTCACGAGTGGCCATGGAGGAAGAATGCGGCCATAGTACCAGAAGTGGAGATCAGTTACGACAATATTCATCCATGAACTCCTGGATGTTGGAGTCCCGCTCATGACAGGTCCATTCCATACGGCCATAATGAGGACCAATAACTCGAAAGAAGAGCAACGACATGATCAACGAAGACACGAAGAGTGGTGCAAAAAACGAAACAGCAGCCCCTATTATTGAATACTTCAATGGGGGGGGAGAATGTTGGCACCTAGTGCCAAGACCTACTAATCAATCAAGATGCATCAGCAGGTCACAATGCATGGCACCTAGTGTCATCAAGATGCATCAGCAGATCAGAATATACAAGCATCAGACCTACTAGCCTATTAATAATGTAATTATAAGCATAAGCCAATACCCAACCACTAGCTCGGCACTAGTCGATGGCTCCGGAAGCAGAATCTGCGTGATCAGCGGGAAGAATGACCGACTGACCGAGACAAGCCGAAGCCAGCCAGCGAAGCCGAAATGCGTGGGGAAAGCAGTACGTGAACAAACAACCTGAGTCAGCAGACTCAGAGGTGGGTGACCCTGGCATTAACCCTAGTTTAGCACGTCCAGAACTTTGACCTTTTCTTAGATTTAATGATGTATAATTTAGCATCTTATATAAGAGTTATTCTTCTGAAATAATGACAGTTGCGAAATCAGACTCAATTATCTCGTTACTCAGTGTTGAAACTCCGGCACTTAAACTTAACCTACATCACGTGATCCTGTGTAAAACGATTCACAAGTAGGACCCGCGGCATACCAGTCTACTTTAAGTGTTGCTCCCGTGAAACGGACCACAAGTAGACCCCGCGTCATCTCATTACTTCGCGTGTTGCTCCCGTGAAACGGACTACGAGTTGATCCCGCGGCATACCAGTTGACTTCGAGTGTTGGTCCCGTGAAACGGAACGCCAGTAGATCCCGCGTTACCGAACTACTCCGAGTGTTGCTCCCGTGAAACGGACCACGAAGAGATCTCGCGGCATACCAGTCCAGCTCGAGTGTTGCTACCGTAAAACGGACCACCAGCCGACCCCGCACTATCTAACCTACTTCGAGTGTTGCTCCCGTGAAACGGACCGCCAGTAGGATCGGCCGATAAGGAATCAGCCGAATCACCATACCAACGGTGCTTGAGGAAAACCCTACCCAGGACTTCAAGCACGCAACCGCAACTCCAGCCTGATCACAGCAAGCGTCTGGCCAACCCAAGCAGTCCCTTGCAGAAACCAGGTAAATTTAGTCAGACTATTTACGTTCTTTGACTACGACTCCGGGACCTACCGCTACTCCCGCGAGTTCAAGTTTGACGTAGTTGCCGCATAACGCTCTACGAACGAACAAAGGTATTAAGGCTTTTCTTTGCGAGTATGCATGCTCGCTTTTTACCTGTTACATCGGCTGTTTACAGCCTGAAGTCCGACGCCCCCAAACCGAGAATCCTGTCTCCGTGGATCCAGGGTTCTTGGATGAGCTCCACTCTCTGCAAGATGGAGCAGGAGGGCGGTGGAAGCCACCTTACTGTGATGGAGGTTTATCTGCAGGAATGTCAGGGACATCCTTTAGATTCTCCACCACAGTAACCTCCGCCTCGGTGTCGGAGCCCAGCAATGAGTCCTCCTCCTTACCGACGCCACCAAGAGCCCTCGCCAGGTCACTCTCCTCTGAGGTGTACCCTTCCAGAATGTCCTCCTCCACATCTGACATTCCTTCTGGGCGGACCTCTTCGGTCGGTTCCCCCAAGTCTAACTCTTGTGCGTCCATCTCCAAGTCGATGCCTCCAGGCTTACTCTTCGCATCCGACTTGTAGATCCTCACCGCAACGTGCTCGAACCCGTATTTGATACGGCTACCGGCACCCTCCAGGATCTTCGCAGTCTCCTCATTCAGAGTGAGGACAACCTGCCTTCTCAGTCCCACTGCTTCCTCCACCTTGGCGACTCTCCCGTCCACCGTAGGGAGTGTGGGATTACACATTTTAAGCATGGCCAGAATAGTGGCAGGGTCCGCCGGCTTCTCTGTCAGCCATACGCGGGCCCTCGGTTTGCTGGGGATCTTGTCCCAGTCCACCGCCTCCAGACTGGCTCCTGGGTAAACCCCAAGCGACGCAATCATTCGCTTGTAGAGGCTAACAGACCTCGCATCTTGGCACGCTATCACCTTGATGCTACCCTGGTACCACCCTGCGTCTTCGCAGTCCGGTGGAGGTACTCCGCTCTTGAGCATCTCTTCCATGAAGCGCCCATGCAGCTCGTTCACCACCTTCCGCCAAAGCTCTTTGGGGATCAGGCCATCTTTGGAGCCATTATCAACAACCCCAATGATGGTCCTGCCCTTAGTAACTTCGGCGAAGGATCTGTTACTTTGCTGTGTCTGCACCTTCTTCTTCTTAGCTAGGGGCGCTCCACCGTCGGTCGAACTCTGCCTTTTCGCACTTTGTGCACTCTCCTTGGCAGAGTCGCCTACTCCTGTCGGCTTCTTTGGGTCCAATCTGGCTCCCGCTCTTGCTGGCTGAAAGTCAGGCAGGATCTCCCACGCCCACTTTATTATTTCAGCCTGATCGGGATTGGATTCCGCCGATGGATCTGCCCTCATCAGAATGAAGGCCGCTCTCCTCCTATCCTTATAGGAGCCCTTCCGCTGCAAGGGGCCAGCAGTCGTCGGACTTGGGATCGGCGTTCGGTGGTCCCATAGTGGGCCCCGTTTTGGGGGTCGGTGCCTTGGCATCTCCCCCTACACCGGCGCCGCTCTCCTCCGGATGTTGTCCCTCAGTGGGGAGCTTCGCCATCCCAGCATCTCTTTGGCCTCTATCTGCCTTGGAGATTGACGGATCCGTGATCCCATTTTCAGACTTTTTTAGGGAGTTCCGTTCTCCACTATTTGTTTTTGTTTTAATATTGCAGTTCATTTTTAGACCCACGAGTAGGCGGGAAGGGGTTCGTCCATCATGACATAGCCCGCTTGCCTGATTAAAACTGAGGGGTCGGCCGGTCCCCCAGAGTCCGCATATTAACGTCCGTGCATCCCCCGGACATGCATCCCTCGGCATATGCTGTTCCACCTTGGATTGGGGTAATTTGAGGAAGGGAGTTTTCTTCTCCCCGCCCCACTACAATTCGCCAGCGTCCTCGGCAGAGACATGACCTTACCGGGACCTGTTACCAGCCGCCCTCACGTGGAGAGTATAGTCGCACTACCATCGGTGTACACAGCTACGGCACATGAGCTCATGCGTTTCTCCCCCTGTTGTACCCGATTGGCTGACGGCCATCTTTCTAACTTAAAAAAACACCAAAGTTATGCCAATTCCGATCGTTCTATGAAAGCTATAGGATATAGTCGGCCGATCCCTATACATTTTGTACATAAGATATATTGGTCAAATTTAACATGTGTGCAAAGTCTCAACCCTCTAACTTAAAAAACACCAAAGTTATGGCATTTCCGATCAATCAGTTATATGGCAGCTATAGGATATAGTCGACCGATCCCGGCCGTTCCGACTTATGTACTACCTGCAAGGAAAAAAAGGCTGTGTGAAAAGTTTCAACACGATAGCTCTAAAACTGAGAGAGTAGTTTGCGTAGAAGCCGACAGACAGACGGACATGCTTATATCGACTCAGGAGGTGATCCTGATCAAGAATATATATACTTTATAGGGTCGGAGATGTCTCCTTCACTGCGTTGCACACTTTTGACCAAAATTATAATACCCTCTGCAAGGGTATAAAAATAAGAAACAAATAGTACATAAAGATAGATTAAAACGTTTTATTTCATAATCAATCCTCTGTCTCAGTCTCAGTCTCAGTCTCTGTCTCAGTCTCAGTCTCAGTCTCAGTCTCAGTCTCAGTCTCAGTCTCAGTCTCAGTCTCAGTCTCAGTCTCAGTCTCAGTCTCAGTCTCAGTCTC
>JAJJHT010008191.1:98256-116455 GCA_021223865.1 Drosophila pandora | reverse complement strand
ACGAGCCGCTGCGAATTATTATTAATATTATTATTAGCTACTGTCTGCGACATTGATGGCGTCTTCGTGTCCACCTCCTCCTCTGGGGTGGGGGCCGTCACTGTGGGGGCGTGGCCGTGAGACAGTCTACTCTCCTGTTGACCTATTTTCGTGTCAGCCAGTTTGGGCTAAATTTCTAGCAAATGTGGGCACTCGCGTATATGTTGCACTCAACACGTTGCAAGCCAAACTGGCCCAATCTGTCGGCGGCTGCACCACCACGGCTGCAAAGCGTTTGCAACAACAATGCGCCCCACCGCAATCGAGTGGTTCCCTGTGGTTGCGCCTCGCTGGCAACCATCCGATCATTGATCAGTCAGCAATCTATGTAATTGCAAATAAATTGTAGCGTCTGGGGCATGAAGATCAAACGAAACACTAATGCCCTGTATTCAGGTTTTATTTTATATCATTTCTTAAGCTCTAAATGATTTATTATGGTAGATTATTTCTTATCTAAATCTAAAATAATATATATCTTCAATATCCTATCTCCGGATATTGATAAACACTCAAAAAAAAGGGCAGGGTGTGAGTAGTACTTATAGGTTCTCTTGTAAGACAATAGACATTGCAGGATGGTCAAGTGAGGTTGCGCGTGTTTCGGATGCCGCACAGACATATAAGCGCTCTTGTAGCCGATCTATATACATCTATATATATATAGACTAGTATATGTAGCTGCCACTAGTAGACGGAATAAATATGTCAGCTTGCCAAATTGCTTTTTTGCAGGCCACCAGAAAAAAGGGGGAAAAACTGAGATAGACGACAAAGAGATTGAATAAAAATCAGTCTGCGCCGCCCAGCGCCAATGCTATTGTTTAAATAGACCACAGATATAAAGGGTGTCCCTTTCAGAATACTAGACAATAATGTTAACATATTCCTTCCCATCCTTAGGCGCTGTGTTTCCTACCATGGACGACCGCCCAGCTCATCGCCTGCCACTGGCAACAAGGTGCAGCACAAGACGGAGTACAAGGACTTTATAACCAGCGTTTTTGGTGAGCTGACCCCGGCGAACAAGAAGCGTTTGGCCGACAAGGTCAAGGCACAGCAACAGAAGGCCAAGTCGGCTTCTCCCAAGGACCCGCCAAAGAAAGGAGGAGATAAGCCGCCTGCCGCAAAACCAGCAAAGAAGAGAGTTGATACGGAAGCCGCAGCTCCCGTGCTTAAAAGACCGCCCAGGGGCACCACCAAAGGCGCATCTCCTGTTGCCGAAAACAAACGCGCCCAGCCCGCTGCTAAGGAAGCCCCAGAGGAACCTGGTGTCACTCGCATCATTGCATCGAAAGTTCTTAGAAACAGATCGGCCTCCCGCGGCTCTTCAAAAGGTGATGTCGGAAAGACCAGCCAATCGCCGACGCCTACAAGAAGTAAACGGGAGCCCAAGGATCCAACGCAAGGAGAGGGAGGAGACGGGCAGACCCCGAAGCTTCCCTAGTGTCTCTGACGCTTAATTTATTAATACTCGTTTGGATATACCGGCCAGTCTTAATATTATACAAGAGAAAAGAGGAAAGTCAGGTCCTTTATCAAAATTCTTCGTTGCAGTTAATGAATTTGTATAGCCGTGAAGACAATAATATTATTTAAACGATTACACATATAAAAATTTACTTTAATATCAACAATTTGCGTTCAAAATACCCCGTTCTTCTCCCCTTCATTAAATGCAGAGTCAATACTTCCAGAAGTTTGGATTCTGTTCCATCCGCCGCTGAAAGTTTGTGAACCAATTTTGGACAACGGAGAAGGGCACAAAGGTTTCGCTCGAGGCAGGTGGTATTTCCCTCGCAGACACTCCAAAACTAGAGGCATAGTTGAAGAAGTTCTCCAGCATGCGCTGGCCGAACTGTTTGTTGTCATTGGCAGTGGACTGCAAAGGAGGAGGGCATATTTATAATAAAATAAATTATTGTTTATTTTAAGATAATCCAAGACTTACCACAGCTGGCGTTTGTTGCGCCACCGTAAGCTCCGGTTCCAGGGACACTCCAATCTGGGCTATGTGGGAGATCTCCTGTGTGCCAAAGACCATGCCATGGGCATGGGCCTCCAGCTCGTGGCTCTTCTTCAACTGGGCAATCTTAAAGATGGCCGAGGGTTTGTTGTTGTTAATGTGACCCAGGTACTGCCATGTGGGCGCCGCATTCGCATCTGGCCAGCTGAAATATATGGCGGCAGCGGTTCCGGCGGGCAGTGGCGAGACGCCGGTAAGGAACACCACCAGATAGTTGACGGCTTCGATGTCGGGCACATTTATTAGGAGTTTGGTGGCGTCCACAGCCACAAAATCCGATTGTGGCAGACGTCCAGATACAAGCAAACCAAAAAGAGACATTTTGTGGCGGGCGGATCAGAGTATTCCAGAATAAACTACATATGTGTTGAACAGCAATGGGAGGGGGGAATTTGGACAGCTGTCGGGGAACTAGTTCCAGAAAGAAGGCTTTTGATTGTTATATGTAATTTTACAATTTAATAAATTATATAAACTATTTAAAAGCTTAAAATTTTGAACTTTTGATTAAAAAAAATAAAGGAATATAAAAATGTACAATCAAAACCATTAAAATGACTAGTTCAATCATAATTTTGCCATTCACAGATGGGTCCTGAGTAATCAGCTGATCAGCTGACGCTGCCAAACATCGTTACTCAACACTGGCCGAGCGCTGTGTCGTCGCAAAAAAGAAGGGACGGTGCAAAAGAAGAGGGAATTTATTTTGTTTTTACCTGGAGCGCTCGAGTAATGGCCGGACTTCTTCACCTGACCAAGCAGTGCAGCGTCCATCTACCCGCCCAGTACTGCCGTACGCAATGCTACAAGCTAGCCGCCTATAAAGGAAGCCACGTGCAGGCACGAGTGGTGAGTACGCATTCAGCCGCCTTTTCAAGGCCACCTTCTCTGCTAGAGTCTATCTAGACCAGAGATTACGATTTCGTAATGTGCGCTAATGTACAATGAATTGGCAGTTTAATTAAGTTCTGGGAATATCCCATCAATTAGCGGAGAGAGCAGAAAGTGGTCAGGCAACAGTATGCGTGTGTGTTGTTTTGGCCCTTTTTCAAAACTCGAATTTGAATTAATTTGTACCTCGCACTTGCTTCTTTCGTTGCAGTAAGCAAAAGCAAAGCTATAAAGGCAGCCAAAACAACACACACGCACGCAGTCCTCGTTCTCGAAGTCAGGGAACTCTCATCGAAATGGGTCGCACCCAGCGAAAGCGCCGCCAAAGGCCCAACCGACAGCCAACCGAAGACCGCAGCTCCGTGAGGGATCTCCATGTCCAGCTTCACTCACAGGGCTGGCAGAATGATACCCACTTATCCGTCAAGATCTACCCTCAAACTGGCCGAGGACTCTGCTCAAAAACGGATACCTTCTCTGCAGAAGATGAGCTGATTCGACTACCTGTTAATTGCCTCATAAGCATAGCTACCCTGGAGTTGGATGAAGATTTTAAGGATCTTTTCAATAAGGACCTCTTCGACACGGATGCTAGGATATCCTTCCAAGCCCTAGTAGCTTGTTACTTAATGCACCAAAACCATCTCCACGAATGCTCACAAAGCTCGAATTACACAGCTTATTTGGATACCCTACCCAGAAGTTATACGACTCCATATTTTTGTTGCATTCCCGAACTGCAGTGTCTCCCGGAATGTTTGCTGGAGCGTACTGTGGCCCAAAACAGGGTAATCAAGGGATACTACGAAATAATTAAGGGCCTTGTTGGTTTCCTTAAGTGCCATTGCTGTGGGCAGAGCTACTGTCAGGACATTTGGACCTTGGCGGAGTATCGATTGGCCTACTTTGCTGTTAACACGCGAAGTGTCTATCTAAGTTCACGTTTCTTGAAAAAGTCAAGTAATCACTTTCAAGGACTCATCAGTGGGGACACCAATCTAGCACTGGCACCCTTTCTTGACTTATTTAACCACTCCGATTCAGTACAAACCACGGCGGAGATTCATGGACAGAATTATGTCGTCACGTTAAAGGATCTACCTACTTCTCAAACCAAGCTCCATGATCAGTTGTTCATTAGCTATGGGGCGTTGCCAAACTTTAAACTACTGACGGAGTATGGTTTCTGGCTGGAAAACAATGCTAACGACTATTTTGAGTTCTCTATTCTGGACATAGAACACCTCATCAAGCAAAATAAGCAGCTATCCGCAGAGACCTACCACCGGAACATCTTCAAGTTCATCAGGGAGCACAACTTGTGCGATCAAATGTTTGTCCATCTGGAAGACGGCTGCTCCCACAACCTACGGGTGGTGCTGCATCTCATCTTTAAGCAAAAATCCTACTTCCCCAACATACTCAATCAGATAGCCTTTGGAGATGTCGAACAGTTCCAGGATGTGCAGCCAGAGCTTAACTATTTGGTGGCCCACAAGATCGTGGAGTACGGAGTTTTTGTGGCAGAACTGGATAAGCTTCCTCGGCTCACGGAGAGCGGCACGGTGGCACGATCTTATCTGCTGGAGTGCATACGCTATCTAAAGGTGTTTCAGGCGACGAACTCTATAGTTGATGAAGAATAATTTTTTTTATACTTTACCCCTATTTTAGGAAAAAGTCTTCTAATAAATAAGAGCAGATAAGGATTTTTTTTTCATACCACTTAAAAAAACAAAGCTTAAACTTGAAAAACGTAAACCTTTAAGGCTTACTTTTATTTTTGTACAATATAAGTTTTTATACTTCTAAATATACAGGCGACTATTAACAACAGCTGCCATAAACCTTAACAACTTTTTCCAGCATTTCATACATTTTGTGTTATTTTGGGTAAAAGGTTGGGATTTTTATTTGATTTGGGGATCTTCTTCAAACGTGTGAAAGATGCATGAGTGGCCAATATGACCCACCTAGAAGGCTATATCTTCGCCAATAGTTTTCCAATTCTCAAGCGGAGTGTCTTAATCGATTTCTAGATCAATTCTCCTTCGATCTGCATCAAAACCTGCAACACAAATTTTTTTCGATTTTTTTTTTTTAATTTTCTGGGGGATGCCCTTGAAAAATGGGAAGGATGCATGAGTGGCCCATATGACCCACCTAGAAGCCTATATCTTCGCCAATAGTTATCCAATTCTCAAGCGGAGTGTCTTAATCGATTTCTAGACCAATTCTCCTTCGATCTGCATCAAAACCTGCAACACAAATTTTTTTCGATGTTTTTTGAAATTTTTTGGGGGATGCCCTTGAAAAATGGGAAGGCCCATATGACCCATCTAGAAGGCTATATCTTCGCTAATAGTTATCCGATTCTCAAGCGGGGTGTCTTAATCGATTTGTAGATCAATTCTCCCTCAATCTGCATCAAAACCTGCAACACAAATTTTTTTCGATTTTTTTTGAAATTTTCTGGGGGAATTTTCTTCAAAAGTGGGAAGGATGGATGAGTTGCCCATATGACCCACCTAGAAGGCTATATCTTCGCCAATAGTTTTCCAATTCTCAAGCGGAGTGTCTTAATCGATTTCTAGATCAATTCTCCTTCGATCTGCATCAAAACCTGCAACACAAATTTTTTTCGATGTTTTTTGAAATTTTTTGGGGGATGCCCTTGAAAAATGGGAAGGCCCATATGACCCATCTAGAAGGCTATATCTTCGCTAATAGTTATCCGATTCTCAAGCGGGGTGTCTTAATCGATTTGTAGATCAATTCTCCTTCAATCTGCATTAAAATCAGCAATACAAATTTTTTTTGAAATTTTTTTTAAATTTCTGGGTCATTCCCTTCAAAAGTGGGAAAAATGCATGGAGTGGCCCATATGACCCACCTAGAAGCCTATATCTTCGCTAATAGTTATCCGATTCTCAAGCGGGGTGTCTTAATCGATTTGTAGATCAATTCTCCTTCAATCTCCATCAAAACCTGCAACACAAATTTTTTTTCGATTTTTTTTAAATTTCTGGGTCATCTCCTTGAAAAGTGGGAAAATGCATGGAGTGGCCCACATGACCCACCTAATAGATTATATATGTACCTTTTGGATAAGGATTTGTGGATCGAGTCTCTATTAATTTGCACATTTTTTCAGCTTTTCTCTTCTGTGGCTAAGTTGGAAGAGCAGAATAGCAACGATGCAAATGCCACGCGGAAGAAGATCACCCCATTCACGCCCACCCCGGGTAGTAAGTTGCTGGGCGGAGTCTTCGGCAAGAAGGCGAAAGGTAAGTAGTGGCGCCACTAACACCGCACCCCTGTCCCGATCGGAAGGGAAGTAGTATTGTCTGTTTTTTAATTTTACAAGTACGCTACTCACGCTTTTTTAATTCAAATGACTAACCCGAAATTGGTTTTGTTTTGTGGGATGAGTTCGATCGTAACTGCCCGTTTGTTCGATTGTTTCTTTGTTTGTTTGTGCGCTTGTTGTGTTGAGCGCCTGTCTGAATTTTGCTGCATCCAAGTGAATTCAATGCAGGTGCAGTCCCAGCAGCATCGGCGGCAACAACAACAAATACAACAACAACAACAGCGCTACACCATCAACGCCCACAACAAAAACCACACCAGCAACAACTACAACAATCTCGACAATGTCACGTTCATATAGGGGGCGGCAGCGATGGAGGTTCTGGACTGGGCAAACTGGACGCACCCGAGGTCACATCCAAGGACATGCTGCGCGCTATGATGGCCTACATCTGGCCCAAGGAGGATCCAATGGTGCGCAAGCGGTAGGTCCTTTAACTCTTATTATTATTTTATTAATACCAACCTCGTTTCTTTTTTTATAAATAGTGTGGGAATTTCCTTGGGTCTCTTGGCTGGCTCCAAGCTCTTAACAGTGTGCGTTCCCTTCATGTTTAAGGGCGCCGTGGACACGATGACCACCCTGAACATGGACACTGCCCCGGATGCAGTTCTCTCTGCAGCCACTGCCTTGCTGTTAGGGTGTACGTTCTAACCAAGCTAAGAAATTCAACCTTAAACTAATATTTTTGTCTTATCCCACAGATGGCATTGCTCGAGCTAGTGCGGCGGGCTTCAATGAACTCCGCAACGCTGTGTTTGCCAAGGTGGCCCACCACTCTATCCGGAAGATCGCCAGCAATGTGTTCCTGCATCTGCACAACCTGGATCTGGCCTTTCACCTCAATAAACAGACTGGAGCTCTGTCCAAGACAATCGACCGGGGTTCAAGGGGCATTAACTTTGTGCTCTCCGCCATGGTTTTCAATATTGTGCCTACGATTTTCGAACTGGCTCTCGTGTCCAGTATCCTGGGAATAAAATGCGGATTGGCCTTCGCCGGTGTCAGTATGGGTTGTGTGGGCATCTATGCCGCCTACACCCTGAGCGTAACCCAGTGGCGTACTCGGTTCCGGGTGTACATGAACCAGGCGGAAAATGAGGCGGGCAACAAAGCCGTGGACTCGTTGATCAACTACGAGACCGTGAAATACTTCAACAACGAGAAATACGAAGCCGGCTGCTACAACGAGGTGCTGAAAAAATACGAGGCTGCCAGTCTAAAGACCAGCTCCAGCTTGGCGCTTCTCAACTTCGGACAAAATGCAATCTTCAGCAGTGCTCTGAGTCTTATCATGGTTCTCGCAGCTAAGGAGATTGCCCAGGGAAATATGACGGTGGGTGATCTGGTCATGGTAAACGGACTGCTCTTCCAGCTCTCGATTCCGCTCGGTTTTCTGGGCAGTGTCTATCGAGAGGTCCGACAGGCCCTGTTGGACATGCAGGCCATGTTCACGCTGATGAACGTGGACAGTCGCATCCAGACGGCGGCCAATGCCCAGCCATTGTTCGTGGACAACAGCAATTCGTCGATAGAGTTCCGCAACGTCAGCTTCGAGTACGAACCGGGAAAGCCCATCTTCAGGGATTTGTCATTCACCATCCCGGCTGGAAAGAATGTGGCTATTGTGGGTGGCTCAGGCTCCGGAAAATCATCGATGGTGCGATTGCTATACCGTTTCTTTGAACCCAACTCCGGAAAAGTGTTGATCGGTGGCCAGGACATTAGCGGCGTGGAGTTGGAGAGTCTGCGCAAGGCTATTGCTGTGGTACCACAGGATTCTGTGCTGTTCCACAATACCATCGAACATAATATACACTACGGAAACCTGACCAAGTCACAGGAGGAGGTGGAGAATGCGGCCCGCATGGCGGACCTTCATGAGTCGATCATGAGCTGGCCGGCGAAGTATGCCACCCAAGTGGGTGAGCGAGGATTGAAGCTGTCTGGCGGAGAGAAGCAGCGTGTGGCTATTGCCAGGGCAATCCTGAAGAACACCCCCATACTGATTTTCGACGAGGCTACCAGTAGTTTGGACTCGATTACCGAGCATGTATGTGGCTAATATTTATACACTTTTGAGGGAATTTAGAACCGTATTTTTCTTACAGAACATTCTCAAAGCCTTGACCCGCGCCACCTCTGGTCGTACCAGCATTTGTATTGCCCACCGCCTTTCCACCGTCAAGGATGCCGACGAGATCCTGGTTCTGGAGAACGGAGCCGTTGGCGAGCGTGGCACCCATACGGAATTATTGCAACAGAATGGATTGTATGCCCGCCTTTGGGAAACGCAAACACAGCAATTCGACCCGGACAGATCGACCCAGAGCAAAGAAGGAGTGTCCCAGAAGACTCGAGTAGCGGCGTAGACGAGGCTATATGTTTTTGTTCACCAGCGTGCGTTTTTTTTAGAAATCCCCTTCCTCGACCCAATCCCCGTGTCCTTTTCACTCCTTTTTTGCGGCCATCCTCCAAACCATACGAAATTCACCGTAGAATCCTTCCGAATTGGAGATTCGCTATGATTAGGTTTAAAGTATCTTTGTGACGTTTGTAAATACAGTTGTAGATATGCGATAAGAAACAAAAAATATCAGGGAATGCGGTACAACATATGGAACATTTATTATCAGTTTTATCACCCATACAATCGGTTATGGTGGCCAGTTTCGGGGTTTACCTTCAGATTACTTGTTTGATGGATGTTTAAAAAATGTAATTTAATAGTAGCCATTAGAATATACTTTATGAAATATGTAGGTATTAAATGCAGGTGGTTTTTCGAGTATGTTGATGTAAATAGTTGGTATAAGTTCCGGCCTAAATTCGATTCTTTCAAGAAATATGTAATTTAGAATTGAAGCTCTTAGGTTTGTAACTGGAATCGGTTAAAATCTTTAGGTGTAAAAGGGTATAAGTATCTAAAAAGAAAAGGATTAGTCCTTAATATATTGATAAAAAATCAAACAAGTTAGGAAAACCCCGAAACTGGCACATTAGTCAAGCTTCTTTCTCAATCTCTCTCCCGGAGTGCCAACGGAATGGGCACGTCGTAGATCAGATACAACAAACAGTTCCCTATATGGCCCAGGAACTGTTGGTAGTTGCTTACCCGCTGCTGGAACTCATGCCACAACGGCAGGAGGGGTCTCTCTTCCGTATCTGTACCGGCTTCTTCGTCCATTGATTCCATTCCCTGCTCCAGCATCGTTTTGTTGGTGTAGGTGAAAAGATACGACGCCGGCTTCTGACCAATGGTGGTCACCAGATGTGTGATGTTGCTATCCAGACAGATGCTCTTGCCAGCCGTTAGGAAATATACCTCCGAGTCCTGTTCGTTGCTGTAGCGCACATTGCCTTCAAGTATGGTGAGGGTGCAGTTGATCAGATCCGGTGAGATGAAGTTGGTGAGGGTCAGGCCGGGAAAATCGGCCACGAAAACCACATCCGAGTAGTTATTCCACGCCAGGACTTCGGTTTCAATGGTCCGCAGTTTGGGTCGCATGTGATTCAGTTCTGTGAGCAAAGGCAGCGACCAGGAGGTTGCTTCAAAGGGTGACCACTTGGCCTTCAGTAGATCCACTCGCGGATCAAACGAACGCTGCTGGAAGCGGCCATTCATAGAGCACCAGATGTCAAAGTATATGGAAATGTTGCTCCCGATTGCCGGGTGCTGAGCCACCTTGAGGTTCTCCTCTATGCACTTGGCATACTGCACCGCCATATCCGCGTACTTGGTCCAACGATCGTACTCCGTAAAGGCGAAGGGGTTAAGGTTGTGTACCTGGCGGCTCTCATTGTCCACCACCTGGATGGAGGTTTGTAGCGTATCGTACGAATGTACCATCATGTCCCAGGAGTAGCCATACAGACCATTTGTCCAGTTGTTGTATCCTTTGGTGATAAAGTGGGAATAGGGCAGGAAGAGCTGTAAGGCGCAGTAGCCTAAAATGAGGCATGTGCGTAACCTGGACAGGATTCCCGGCTGCTTTGGGTCAGAGGATTGCAGTTGGCTCTTTGAAGCCCAAAGTCTTCGCGGCCAATCGAAGCTGAAAAAGAGTGGAACTTCCGCCAGGCAAACCCACGGAAACATGCCTGTTCAGGAGGAAGGTGTAGTGTTAAAGGTTAAAATAGATTATAGCGATTACACTTACCAATCACAAACAATCTGGAGTTCATCAGATGGAAACTGATCATGAACGGTGTGACCAAGAGACGAGTCTTCTCCAGGGTCATGAAAAATGCTATGGACAGGTCGAAGAAAGCCGTAAACCAGTGGACAATCAGAAGATCTATTAGCTCTGGATCCAGCATTTGGCGGAAGGGAGCAAAGACCCAATGCTGACTGAGATTGGACATTGCATAGCCGGAGAGCCATTCCAGGGAGAACTTCTTCAAGCCGGCGTACATGTACAACACAAAAAACTGGAACTTGATGAGAAAGTAGTTCCAATACGGTATGCAGGGACTCCGCCGGGGATGCAGCCAGTTGTCCAGAGAGCTGGAAAGGAATTGGAAAGGAAGTTCTGACTTAAAGATCAATTTATGTATTTTTTATAGTGTACCCACCAGTAAGCTTCCGCCTGGGTGAATAATAGCAATGTACCCACCAATCCAAACAAGTAACTATGATTATTCCACGTCGGCTTGTCCAGTAGGAAGATGTACCAGTAGGGCACCAGGAAGGCCAGACAGCTGACTCGGAATCGGTAGCCCAGCATAATGCCCCATGCTCCCAACCACATACAAAGGTAGACACAGCCCATCAAGGGATAATCCAAGGCCCTCATTCCATTAATGAGCGGAAAGTGGCAATGCAGCGGCTCCCCAAATCTCACATCCAACTGGCCGCCGCCACGCTCCTCCGCAATGTCGATCAACATGGCTGCTCCGTACAGCATCCGAAAGATTCCCAAGGCAGCTCCATCCACGGGTCTCTCCAGCCATCTGCTAAAGTTGGTCACACTCTTAAAGTTTCCCAAATCATGTCCAAGACCATTTCTGAAAAAGCTGTTTATTAAAGTGCAGTCCTTTTTAGAATCGGGAATGTGATCTGTCTTTGTTTTTTGAGCTGTGCTGGTGGTTTCTTTATCCAAAGTGGTGTTAGTTTCCGGAATATTGGCTTTCGTTGGTAGTTTTCGTTTAGAATTGGCCATTGTGCTAAAAAGGGTTATATATTTAATTTCTCTAACATTTAAAAGTTATGGGAAATACAAGAACTTGATACTTCAAAGTGTGCGCCAAAAAGTGCGCTACATTATTTTTTCAAGACATTCCCAAATAAAAAGTTTTCGAAACTTTAGTTGTAGTTTTCTTTTTGTAGAATTTATTGAAAAAGTTGACATAAATACATGCATGCATATTGGTTGTATACTAAATATATAATATATGTGTTTTACATTTCGTTTGCTGACTCTTGCGTAAATATCTACGGTTCTGTTCGGATCTCTTGGCGTGGCGTGGTGTGGACGTCCACGGAAAATATTGCTGTCTTACGGATTGATGTGTTAGCGACACGGAGATCGCATTAAAAATATATATATATCAATTACGAAATGTACATCCATTATACTCGATCATTGAGCTATTATTGCAACAGATTTGCCCCGCTTTCGTTTCATGGATTGATTTGAATTTCAAAAAATCCCGCGCGTCTGTCTAAACTCTCAAACTTTCGAACAAGATTTATTGTAACTGGTTATTGTGGTAAAATTGTAATGTGAATATACTACAGTATAGTCCACTCTTGTTTTTTATATTTTAAATACGCCTGCCGGACGAATGCTCGAATACATATACATTTCCGTTCATTATTTGAATTTGAATGGTCTGGCCTGCGTTTGGTTCGCAAAAATGGTCCAAACTTTTGTGGTTTTGGGAACAGGAACAAGCTTTGAAAATGCCTCAAACTACATACATATACGAATACGAATACAATATAAGCCGTCGTCTTCGATCTGCTTGAATATAATTGGTTTTTTTTTTGATACTTGGTTACGGTTAAGTACTTAATGTGATAGATATCGCACACACGCAATATATATATGAAAACTTTCTACCGATTTTCATGAGGAAAATACATTGGATTTATAAAGATCTGGGATCTGTTCAAATTTTTGGAAAACCCTCGCCGAAACTTGGGAGTGTGGGAGTTAATATTCAAAAAATAAATACAATTTTTGGAGAGAAATTTTTCTGATATCTTGATCTATAATATAAAATGGATAATAAACGATTTAAATACGCGCCTGAATAATCAATTTCAATCTCTTCGGTGTGTGTGTTTAATTTTTTGTGTGTTTTTTTGTTTGTTAAATACGCTTAGTTTTTGGTTTTCAGTTTACTTTAATTCATTAAGTACGACAGTTATGCATAAATGACTAATATTTTTTGCTTCACATCTATTTTAAATTGTGAGTTTTGCCATTAAAATACTTTTGGTTTTGTTTATCGATTTCATTTTCGTTATTTTTACGCAACGCTAAAACATTTTAAAATGCATTTTCAAAGTTAATTCAATAAATATGCTTGTAGGTTTTCCATTAGTTAGGTTTTCTGTAAGCTTTTAAAGATCTAGACAATGTTTTTCGAGTGCCGAAAATTTCCATACAATGTTTCTTGGAGGGATGTCGGGCTGTCATATGAAACTTAGCCCCCATATCCCCATCCCCTCCCAAGACACCGCCGTTCTCCACTGGGCCCAAAGTGAGAGTGTTGTTTTGGATGCGCTGGGGCAGTTTAGTTGCTTTATTTTTTATTTTTTTTTTTGCTTCATTTTTGTTCTTAAATAAACCGGATAGCAACCCTACTCGATGCAGTTACTCTCCTCTCCTCTTCCCGCGCAGGCGCTCGTCTCTCGCTTTGGGCATTTATTCTACGGCTGCTCCCCCTCCTTACTGTTTCACCCTGGCCCGGTCACCGTTCTCCCGGCCGCCGGGCCCGTCCCTCTAGAGACGGTTCTGATTCAGCTGGGAGCGCGGGGTGAAGGGTGAGACCATCACACCGCTGGGCCAGATCGCCTCGTTGAAGAGCTCATTGAAGCGGTAGTCCGGTATGGAGATCTTGAACTTGCAGTACGACAACTGGGACAGATTGGCGTCATTCTTCACCAGCTTGGTGCACTTGACCAGATTCTTGTTGATCTTCAGCTCCTCGGCCAGATGATCGACGACATCCTCCTCGCTGGTATTAGTGGCGAACTTTCCCACCTGCACCCACCGCCCATAATCGCAGACCACTTGCAGCCGGTCCGAGTTGCAATTGTTGCCGACGACGATGAGATTGTTCTGCTGGGGGTGTTTCTTGCCGTCGAGACCGGTGCCACCGCCACCGGCAACACCGCCAGATCCAACACCGAGGGCCTGGAGGGGTTGGTTGCCGAACTGGAAGTACTGCTGGTACATCCGTCCCTGGATCTGGTTGACCCCGTTGGACACCTTGTTCACCTTCTCCTCGATGGTCTGCAGCTTGGAGGCGAGGGCACGAGGCGATTGATTTTTGCACTCGTCGCAGTGGAACGAGACCATCGGGTTCTTCTGGATGGCTTCGAACAAGGCGTCGTCGATGTTGACGCACGTGCGGTGGAACCTCCTGCGGCAGTCATCGCCACTGCAACCGATGCTCGTGGACGCCGCGTCCTTCGCTCCAATTGATTTTTTGCACTTGGGGCAGTTGTCGGACATCTTTGGTTTTTCCTTTTAATCGGCTCTTGATTTATGTATGAAATATACACCTATGCAGCGTATATATTCAGCTTTTAATATATTCCTCAGGCGGGGGGGAAGTGAAATTCGTAGAAAAAAATACACAGGCACACACACACAAACAGCAGCAGTAGCAGCAGTGGCAGTCGCACGGTATACAGTGGGATATATACGGTAATACAATAACAAATGTACACAGGAATACGAGAAAATTCGAGCGAAAGTCGGCTGGTTGTCTCTCCCACTATCACTCCCACGCCTCTCCCTTCGCCTCCTTTTTCCTGTCTGTGTGTGCGAGAAGAGTGCTGAAAATTGAGGAGAAAGAGAAACGCAAACGCGACCGACTTTTCTCGACAACCGTACGCTTGGAAGTTTGCAGAGTAACTGTGCCCCAAAACGCCAAACCATAAGCGAAGAAACCAAAATCAACCAACGAGTCATCCCATCGAGCCAGTCAGCCAGCCAGCCCAACAAACAACCCCTATGTGAAAGCTGTTTTTCAGGGGTTGTTTTTAACCACTATTTTCGCCATATGATTTAGTCGCTCGTCGTCGGCGGCTGGCAACCAGTTTGAATGACGAGCCACCGCCAGCTCACCCCATCGCAGAAAAGTGCTCAGGCGCCGGAGGGGAGATTTAAATAAAAACATTGCACTTTCGACGCCCGGCGACAACCCTGTTTTACTGCATTAGGACCTTTCTACACGGTGGTTTTGGAATGACAGTGCTGCTAAAGTCTATGCGAAAAGTATTTCAAAACTGATTTTCCAATACTTTTCTACGATATTCAAAGCTTAGTTCTATTCCAATCATTGTTTCGTGCTTAATTAATTAAGCATAAATTAGGAATTTATAAGAATATAAAACTTTGTAAAAGTATTCCAAAACCAAGATTGTTATGTTTCCAATAAATTTTAAAATTAAAAATTATAAATAATTTGTTGTTTAGTTTTTATCTCATTAAAATTTTTACTTTAAGTTACTATTTAAACTACTTAATGATACTTGGGAAATGTTTAATCCTATGAACTACTTTTTTCAGAATTTTACCAGAATTTAGAATTTAGGATCTTAAATTTTAGATTAAACAAAAATTAAAAAAAACTTTAGGTTTGCTATCTTGAACCAAACACATTTTTCCGTTTACTAAGCAAGTTCCACCGATAACAACATATACAAATAGTTTAGTAAAGTGTAATTGAATACAATTAAATAAATTTAAGAAATTAAATGAACTTTTAAGTATCTTTACTTACTGTGTAATAATATATATGCAACTTTAATAAACTATTTCGTTTGTAGATGCAAAAAACTTGAAGAAAATCTGTTTTTCATGACGACCTTGGATACAACCAGTTTATTTTGGCATTATTTAATTACACACCCGAATTTTTATGCACTATAGCCAGTAATTGGAGCAGGAAGCCTAATATTTGCAACCTGCAACTTGCAACAGTTGGCTGTCTCGAGGTCGAACTCCCAATTCGCGATGCCAGTGAACTGGGAAAAAGGGACTCGCGAGCAAAGCAACACGGTCCACCAACTGAAGCTGTGCGCAAATGCTGCGCCGTATTTATACACCGCTCAGAGATTTCTCCGCATCCGTATTCCCGATTCCGGAGTAAGGGGGTCGATAGTGAAGTGTCCTTAACCGGAGATGGGGGTGTTTGCGCATGTCCTCACCGGGAAATTGCGACGAAGTTAATAACAATAAACAAGTAAATTTGTTAGTTGCGACAAATACCTTTTCAGGATATAATCCTGCACATATTTTTCAGATTTTTGCATATTAAGGAGGTGTATCTTTCAATTGATAGGCAAAACTTTAAGGGAAAGATTAAATAAAGAATATAAAACTTTAGATATATACAGTCTATTATATAAAAGGTATATCTCTCCTAATACCGTATATACCCACAATCTATATTTAAGAGGTATTAAAATAGCAGCAAAAATGCAAATAAAATTTGCAGGTGTTGCGGTGGCAGCTGGGCCTTCGACTCGACGGCTCTTTGCAGCTGTTATTGTTTGCCCTCCGCCCCTAGGATTCGGATGGCGGACACCTTTCGTAATTGGGTTTCATTAAGGGCCGCCAGTTGGAGCAGCTTAGGACATAAAAGAGCCGGGGTGAAGGGGCAATACGTTTCCGTTTCCTTTGGCGGGTGGCTCTTGTTAGCGGTGCTCCAATTTCGCCGTCGCCTGCATTGTCAATAGATTTTAATCAGGTGTGGCAAATGTGGTAAACAGACGCCTCTGCGCCCGCCTAAATCCAGACTTCCCACCGCAGACAGGCTCTTAGTTTCAGTTATCCTGTTGGCTTGCTGTCTCCATCCCAATTGTTATTTATATATGCACCCACATGACTCGGTGGTATCCCTTTCCCGAAGTCAAGTGAGCAATTTAGCTTTCCACGTTCCACGGCGCTGATAAATATGCTATACTTTTTGCAAAATCCTATTCTTAGGCACATCCTTAGGTTTGATGATTTAAATGGAATGGGAATGTAAGAGTCTTTAAAATTTTGATAAAATTAAATGAGAAAAAACACATTTTGTTTTATTTTTATTTATTTATTTAAATAATTATGTATTTTCGGGGTGCAATTAATCATTAAATTAATTAGTAATATTATTGTTATATACGGTTCATATATATATATATACTCTCTCTTCCGTCTGTTTTCTTTTAGAGTTTGTTTTGTTTGTTCGGCTCGCCTACGGGATTCCCATTTTGTTAGGCTTTTCCGAGGGAATCCTAGCCGGTTTTTCGCTTTTTTCCACTGGGACTCTGTCTTTGGTGTCGTGTATACATTGTTTTTATTATTTTGTTGTTTTTTTTTTCGGTTAAAATCCAAACAAAAATCGAAACGCTTTTCTAAACATTTGTCATTGGTTATTACATACATATATTGATTTATATCTGGTAATGGTTATATGCATGTGAAGTGTCTGGGTGAGTCTTGTAATGGACATTGAACGAGATTCTAATAAGCTTTAAGGGCGACATATTGTACATGCTACGAATATTGCTAAAATACCTGCATTTGGATTTGGATTTTCGTTATATTCCCATTTTTGGGGTTTTTGTTCTCGATTTTGTTGATGCCTTCGATTTGTTAATAGGCAAAGCACTTTGGGCAGGCGCTTGTAGAATCAATTAGTAAATACATTAATCGTTAATATAGGTATATTTATTTTTCTTTTCATTTCGAACAAGTTAAGTACAATATGTGCTACGACGAATGGGATGGGTGTCTCAAAGTTTTCAAGATTTATTTCTCATAGCAATCGGTTCTGAGTCTGATAGATCGGTAGTGATGATCGGGTATGGGGTTCTGAGATAAGGTGGTGGAGTGTGTGAGATCTAAATATCATATCGTTACATGCATATACACACATATATATCGTATATGCCTAGGGTATTCTTCTCCTCCTCCGACTATTACTCGTAACATTGAAATATACATACATATGTTAATTGCCTCTGGCGTCTCGGCCTGATTCGAGTTAAATAAACAAATCTGTTCCATAACCAACGTATATTGTGTGTCTAGCGCTTAATTTTTAATCGTTGAACTGTTTGGTTTCATCTTTCAATCGAACCCTTTCGAACAATATGTTTCTTAAACACAACGTTAATGATTGCACAATAAACATAAAGCTGCAAATAAACCTCATTTGTATATTTTTACTAGATTTCTTTTCTCTCAGATATCAGATCCCTCCAGGTTTCGAATTTCTACACTTGCTTTTCTAATATGTTCTGTTACATAGTAAAGTTCCATGAATACATTTAATTTTCAATTACTTTTGCATATTTTTAATTGGTTTCTTATTTGTGTCCAAACCGATTGCAGGCTTTAGGCTATATGGCATTTCGATTTCAAATTTTTCAGTTTTGGTTTTTGTATTTTTGGATTACACACTTCAAAGTTTTTTTTTACGTAATTTTTTTGCGTAACTTTACTTAGGAACAAAGCTGTGTCTTCTCTATATGGGATTTTGTTCCGAAATAGTAGTGTCTTTTCATTTCATCTAGTTAGTACATCATTTATTTATATATATATTTTTTAGATTTGCTAAGGAAACTGAGTTCAAAGAGCTGCGAACATCGGGAAGCGACTGCCTGTCCTCCTGCTCCACTGGCGCTCCTTGTTGCCAGTGCAGCC
>JAJJHT010008191.1:85782-98137 GCA_021223865.1 Drosophila pandora | reverse complement strand
TAATTTATTTATATTTATATATACCATTTGTTTTTATGCATGAAATAATGTAACCATAAACAAATTAGCAACAACTTTAATTTGTCCGGAGCGTCTTCTTTAGATTTAGTATTAATATTATGACATAAGTTACTTAAAACCTCTCTCCCCTTTCTCAACTCGTGCCCATCAACATCGTTTAAGTGGAAATTATTATTGAGTTATTTGCAATTCTCGAGATTTTCTAGTATAACTGAGTTTTCCTTTTTGGTTTGGTTTTTTGCTTTCCGCCACATCCGGCAATCGTCATCGTCATCAAGAAACTTCCCTCCTGGCTGATTGGCTGGCTAAGGATGGCCTTACGTTACTTATACGCCACCGTGCTCGCCTCCGGTTGCTCCGGCTGATCCGCCTGCTGCTCCTCCGTCATCCACCAGCGACGACTGTCCTCCGGCGGGCTGCTGCTGCGGCGGCGGCGGCGGTGGCTGCATGTACTGCGGGGGATACTGGTACTGGGGCGGCTGCTCCCCGCCTATGAGGCCGAGTTTATCTGTGGGCGGGCGGTAAAGGGGGTGGAACAAGTGGTTATGATTAGTAATCTTTCAATACAATAATTTTTCCATTTCTTCAACTTCTTTCAGTCTCGAATGACAATCACATCGATACATCGAATATTATTACACTTCAATGGTTAAAAGCTCACTCATGACGCAATATTTAGATATAAATATAGATATTATATAGCAAGTGGAGATTGTGGAGAATGGAAGGTGGACAGGGAGCGGGTCATGCAGCCTGGTATGGCTGCATCCAAACAAAATTATTTACACCAAAGGCTGTCCCCCAAAACCACCAATTATTATAGTCCTTCGTTAGCTTCCTTCTCTCTCAGCTGGTTGGTGCATTAAACTCAGGCCAATTCTCAGAATATACAACATTGAATTGAAACAAATTATAGAACCATAAGATTACTAAGCACACAAAGACATCGATTAACTCACACACATGCAGCTAAAATCATACAAGAGAACGGAAAAGTAAACTCAACTTGTAACGAGGGACAGCGGAACGGAAACGGGAACGGATACGGTACAGAAACGGAAACGGAAACGGATGTTTAAGAATAAAGCTCAGGTGTCAAATTACAAAGTATGTTAATTTTGCATTGCATTTTGCTGTTTTTTGCTTTTGCTTACAGTGTATGTCGAATAAGGTCGTATTTCAATGGTACAAAGTACTAAGAGAGTGTGAAATGTTATCTTTTCTTCTAAAATTTTGATTAATTTTGAGACTATACGAGAGTATGTTTCTACGGATGCAGCTTGGAGGTGGTTAGTCGATGGTTGCTTGGCTGATTAGTTTTAGTTGTTGTTCTTGTTGTTGCTGTTCAGTTGGTGTTTTTTCTGAATTCGGAATTTTTTGGGAAGCGTTCTATTGTCCAGTCGCCACTTCATCCGACGGACTCTGTGGGATGTCGGTCAATTTCTCGGCCAATGGTTTCTCGAGTGTCGGTGGTTCAGATTTAAGTGTATGGTGGTGTTGTTGTAGTTGTTGTGGTTGTAGTGGTGGTGGTGCGGCTGATTCGGGTGCAGATGCCGGAGCCATAGCCGGAGCCACCTGCTGTGGCACGGCAGGAGGCTGCGGAGCAGCATTATCATCCGACATGTATGGTTCTACGAGAAATTGTTCGGTGAATTGATGTTTTCTTTAATTTATTCTCTTATACGAATCAATTTTTCAAAGCGAACAAATTTTTATTTTAGAGTGAATAATAAAAATCTTTGAAATAAAATGTAAAAATTTGGTAAATGATTTCTTCAACGGGTGCACCTAGCGATAAACGTTGCGTATGAGTAATAAAGTAAAGAATTCTCTGTCGTTTTTACCTCACAAATATAAAGTGCTTTTTAGTATTTGATTTAATAATTTTTCGTTTTTTTGTCAATAAATTGTGTTGAATAAGAAAATTGTACAAAGAAGCTAAGGCGTTCAGTGTATTTACTCTTCGTCTTTCTCTGTAATTGTTGAAAAATATTGTACAGTGTATTGAAATATGTGAAATAAAAGTGAAAATATTGAAAGGAACAAAAGTAACTTGATGAAATTGCAGAACTTTATGCTTTTGCTTTGGTTCGGTGGTACAAGTATAGCTGGCTTTTATTTAAAACTCGATCTTATTTGATGGCCATTGCGTTTAGAGTTTAGAAGTTTTGTATCTACCGGATAGTACTACGATTACTGGGTTACGGGAGTACGGGGCTACGAATTAAGTATTTTACACAGGACATGGCACAACTGTGTGTCTGTGGTTGTGGTGCTACAGTGGCTGCTTTTGTTGTCTTTAACTGCGCTTGCTGTTTACTGTTTGCTGTGGTGGATCGCCAATATCAGTTAATTAATGTTAACAGAAAGTAAAACGGATAACGAAACACTGAACAAACTTTACGGTTACGGTTTACGGTTTACGGGATTTACGTTAGCTAGTTAGAAACACAGAACTTAAGGTCCTACGGATACAAGCGCATATCGGTTCACCTCTGATCCGTCGGTTGCTGATTAAGTTTCGGATCGGATTTCAACGAAATTTTTTTTGTGTGGGCAGACAGAGGTACGATTTGCGGCTTTTGGAGCTAAAAAACAGCTTTTGTACAGGTAAGGCAACGATAACGAAACGATAACAACACACGACACGGCATCAAATCAAATCATTACCGAACCTGTGCTTATGCTCGTATGGAACCACATGATGATGTTGGTCTGGGATATACATATGTTCGATATAGGTACATATATATACCATATAGTTATTGTTATAGTGGTGGTTGCTGAAGCGCATGATATGGATGCGATTGACTGATCGATCGGTTAGCATATATATCATATATTTTTATTTTTTAAATTTTGTTTTTTTTTTTTTTTGTAATTTTCGCAAGGCATCGAGTTCGAATCGGTTCAGCGAACGATCGTCAAAAGGGTCAGAGCTCTACTCATAGCGGTTGATATAAATGAGTTTGAATTTTGGTATCGATTTGGATCGTAATTGGGTTGATTGATTGACTTTTGATTTTGGTTTCGATTTGCATTGCATTGCGGCTAAGTTACTAGTTTCTTATGGATTAGTTAGTTAGCAATCTACATAAAGTTACCTAGAGAAAAAAACGGTGGCAGAATTAATTAATAAAAACGTAATTTGGATTCAGTGTGTGTTTAACGAAGGCTAACGAAATCAGCTCTAAATCAAAATGCCAACTCAGGAGACGAACACAATTTTGGGTTATGAGTTTCGTTGTTATCGTTTCTGTATAGGTGTGGTCGGTATCAGTATCTCTAGGTCTGGGCTCTAGAGGCTGTGTGTGTTCTTGTAGGTCCGGGTTATGATTAAGAGAACAGGATACCGGCACGATCAACTTACTTGCAATGATACCCACGACAACCAGTCCAATCACGCCCATGATGATCATCATCTAAGATTATAAAAATTAAAGAGTTTTTAATTATTTTCAAATATATCAGATAGCCCGGCACAGACCTTCAAGTTCTGGAGCCAGAATTTCCTCTTGAGCTTGCCCGCCTGCTGCTCGAACTGCGAGGCACCCTGCTGCAAGGCATCGGCACGATCGTCCAGCTCCGACAGCTTGCTGTCGCGCTCCAGCACCTTCTCCACATTTGTGCGCATGATGTCGACCACCTAGTCCAGAATAAAATATTATTATAACATTTCAGTTTAATCCACAATTATATATGACAGTATAAATGAGACCCAAGATTATATTTCTATATTTAGATTAGAAAACTCACCTCATCGACCTGCGCCTGTGTCTGCTGGAGACGCTTCTGTGCCGCAATCTGCTGGGGATTGTGTGGCCCGCCCACAATCTCGCCATCGCCGCCCTCTCCGGCCGGAGCTCCGGCATTTGGTGGTGCATCGCCAGCTGGTGCAGCGTCCGCCCTGGGAAGGGAGGTGGCCCGTCATTAGTATCCTTACCCATCGAGTGGTGCATAAAAATAGCTTGGACCAAGACTAATCAACTCCCTACGGGGTCTCAAATTAAATACGTTTTCGACTTGAATTACACAAAAAGAGTGGGTGGGTGGATGGTTGTGTTGGGATAAAAGGGTTTCTGTGTGGGTTTTTGGAGGTTACATCTTTCTATCTCTTAGCTATAAAATCTCAAAGATACGTGTAGAGCATAGACAGTGCTGGAGTATTATACACTAGCCGGCTACCCTTAAAGAGCGGCACTTACGGTTCCTTGTTCTTGTCTTTCTTGCCCATTTCAGAGCCTCACAAAAAACTGAGAGCTTTACCTCGGTTTCTGTGCTCTGCTAGGGGGCCAAAGGGAATTAAATAATTAATCATAAGTAATAACATATTTTTCACTATAGTTCAACTAACTATAAGCTACTATTTCCCCGTCAAAGATAGTCCAAGAATCTCACACCAAAATTAACATACAAATTGTGTATCATATAGCCGAGACTCTGTCCCCAACAAAGGAAAACAAATCAATATTTCAGCCTCACTCTTAAGGACGACAATCTTCGCTGTTGTTGTTGTCCTGCCAAATATACACTTTTGATGGATGTTTGAAATAAAATATTAAAGAAGCTTTGAAGCAAAGAAAGTGAAGTTTAATTTCCCTACAGGTGCAATTAGTTACTTTGCATGTCCTGACTCATTATTGATTTTGCGGTGTGAGAGTCTTGGCCATGTGATGCGGCAACGTCATCGTCACCCTCAAGTGATTCATTCCTTGGCCCGAAATAAAATGAAATTGCAGCTACAGCTGCTGGTCTGTTGTTTTATGAGCCTCGGTACTTGGAGAAATGAAATGTCCGACCCACGCTGCGTATACTTAATGCGTCTATCAAAATAAGAACTTCCCTCTGTGCGAAAAAAAAAATAGAACCCTGCCGAAACGAAACGAAGAAAAAACAAATCAATAACGTCCACTTACATTTCTGTGTTGGGTTGTGTTTTCGGTTTTTTCTGAGTGGTTTCTTCAGGTGGTGCTGTCGCAGCCCGTGGTGGTTGTCTCTACGGATTCGGCTGGCGGTGCGACGATGATTTTAATGATGATTATTCTATGCACTTGGCCCAACGGTCGGTATGTGGTTGTGGCGGTGGTTCAGATAGTGGTGGTATGGTGTGGGTGGTGCAGCTGAACTCGCTTCGTTGTTTTTGTTGTCGAGGGTTGCGCTTTTGCTTTCGCTTTCGCTATCGCTCTCGCTCCTGTTTGCCCTTTTCTCACTCGCTTTTGGCCCAGAGCTTTTTCGCCCCCCAATCGTCAATGAATTTTCACTCCACTCCACGGGGGTATCGGCTGGATCTGGATCTGGTTCTGGATGTGTATGTGAGTGTGTGTATGTTGCCACGACAGCCTTTCGAAGGAAATTGCTCTGGCTCAGCGCTCTGGAACTGTCACGGCAGCTGAATAGAGTGCGAAAATAGTTGTTACTATTTTTAGTACATTCAGCTTTTAAGAAGGTCTTTAAATGTGTGTCTATTTATTCGTTTAAGACGTAAATTATTCAACTTGGGAGCAGAAACACGCCCACTTATCCTCCAATCGCTGCCTGCACCTTTTTATTATTTCTGTTGCATGTCCCCAGGGGCATGTACGACTCAAAGGCTTGGTGTGCTTATTTCGAGAAACACTTGCAAATGGCTCTTGGGAAAAAAATCAATGAAAATTCACATGCCAAAACTTTTATGATTCTTTTGGTAGAGTTTTCATTTACTTTTGGGGATTTTTTGGTTACTGAAAAGTTTCACAACACTCCAAATACCCGGGGACAACGCAAGTTTACAGAAATTATGCCTTAAATAATATTCTTAAAATTATTTTACGCAGCACAAGAAAAATTTTCACTTACGACGTTTTTAGCCAACTGGGAAAACTTGCAGCTTTCCTAACTGTTATGTGTATTTGGGGAAAAAGCTCGCTGGATGGACGAAGGCGAATTCCTTTTCCAGCGAGAAGCTTTTCCTTGTCGATAAAAAAGTAGCGATTCGTTAATTGTAGAATAATTTAAATTCCAGCCGGGCTTAATAATATCTGCAGTTTATTACTAAACATTTTTACAATAAAATAAGTTTTGTACTTAAGGTAAAAGGACAGCACAATGGTCTAGTAAGCATTTTAGAACTTAAGAACTATAGAGGCTTTCGAAACTTTGTCTGAATCCAAACACGATACATCTTCAAGCCCCTGCCGCGGTTGACCTGCAACCGTCTGTCCACTATAAGTTGCTCCTCTTGCAATCCCGCCTTGGTCAGCATATCCCGCAGCTCCTCCTCAGTGAAAAAGTACACCATTGTTCCATCACCTCGTACATAGAAGTTATCTTCGAGGCACTTGCCAGTCTTGAAACGCAGCTGCGCCAAGTCATACCTGCCATAGTCACGAAACAGAAGCAGACCTCCAGGCTTCAGGTAGCGATAACAGTTCTCCAGCACCCGCTGCATCTTCTTGGGTTCAATGGCCGACAGGACGAAGATCATTACTATAATATCCTGCGAGTTTTCCTCGAAAGGTACGTGCCACTGGTCCAGAGTGGCGTCCATTACAAACACCTGGCATCGTTTCGCATCAAACTGTGGTTGACTCTGGAGGATTTCGATTGCTCTTGCCGAAAAGTCACAGCCAAAGACCTTCAGATTCTCTTCAGCGCTGTACTGTAGCAGGGGAAGAATGGTGTTGCCAACGCCACAGCCCAACTCGAAGATGCTGCGGGAAGGCTGAGGAACCTGAGAGGTTTTCGTTTCTAGAGGAGCCAACTCAGGAAACTCGGTGAAAAGCCAGTGCCGATCCTTGAAGAAACGGTTGTCGTGTATCCCATAAAACGAGTCCCAGAACTTTGGAGCGTCTGACTGAAAGCGATCCTTGTCCTCCTGGTTCATCTTGCTGGCTGAGTTCTTGGCCACCGCCGCCTGGGCAGCCTGTTCCTGCTCCTCGTCCCATTGCACGTGGTCCCTGATAGAAGGAAAGATTATAGGGTTTCAATGAATACAGGATCACGGATATGTACCAGGCATTAAACTCGAACACCTCGTGCGCGTCCGTGAGCAGCCGTCCACCTGCTCCGGCTGGCTTCTTGCGCCCCCGAGTGTGCTCCCAAGTTTTACTAGCCAGGCGCCGCAGCTGGAAGAGGGCATATTTACCAAGCATTGTGCTTGAAGACGTCTTCGGTGTTGGTGAGCAGCCGGGTGCCGAACTGTGGACGTTTCTCGCTCTCTCCGGCGGGGGTTTCACTCATTGCAGAAGGATCTCCAGCTACCTGTTGGATTTAACCATTAAAATCCAAATTAAACAACGCAAACAGCAGGCGGCGAGGTTGGGTGGGATTGGTGTGACCAGTTATGGGTCTATCGATACCTATCGATGGTTAGGATACGAGATTTCATGCCACTCGGGGAAAGGTAACGCCTAAACAGAAATATAGACCGAATTTAGTTAACATTACAATAGAATATTCGAAAGATCAACTACCATAAGATGCGCACAGTGCTGCTAAGCAAATCGGACGAGCTGTACCTGGAGAAATGCGCACAGGAGAACCAGTTCGCGTACGGCATCATTGTGGGCCATGTAAGTGCCACCGTCAGCTATCCGCCACGTAGATTTGTTGTGCTTCGTGCCCCCCCAGCTCATGTTTATCTATTTTCTTCTACCTCTCCTGTAGCAAGCTGACCTTACCAAGAGCATTGTGGTCCATCTGGCCCGGAACAACGAGGAGGATGGCGATCTGGAGGATATTAACGATGTCCGGCTCACAATCGCGGACGTCAACTCGCAGGCGTTGGCCTCCCAGTGGCTCAGTGCAAGCAAAATGTGCCCCGGCTCTTTTGACGTCATCGGTGGGTTTGCGTGATGTCTCTTATTTATTGTTTTTTTTGTCATAATCCAACCTGTATCCGTGGGTGTGATTTGCATGTCAGTAGAGGCATATCAGTAGAGACAGGAGGTGGTGTTCCCACGTTCCAAACTGACTGATAGGGATTTGGGCATCAAAAACTATATATCTAAACATTATCTGTCCTTGCAGGCATCTTTGTTTCATCTGTAAGACCCGATGTTACCGTTGATCAGAGTTCGGAAATCAAGAATGCCAAAAAACTGTTTTCAGACGTTTATGAGTAAGTGTTCCAGTAGAATCAAACTAACAGAAAAGTAATAAACCCACTCTCTATTCCTCCAGCTTGCTCCTTAAAAGCAACAGCTCCTTCGGTGTCTACACCACCGATATTGCACAGACTGACTACGTATTTCTGTCGTACTCCCTATCCGACAAGAAGGTTCTCTGCAAGAACTACAGCTACGGAAAGTAAGTATCAAATTCCGAAACATAAATATTTAATGTGGGTCTTGAGGTTACCCTGAAAACTCACCGTGTGTTCTCTTTCTCACCAAACAAATCGCTTACATTTAAACAATAAATAAACTAGACATTGCAAAAAAACGTATTTTACGGCAAACATAAAATGCATCATATGGTAACTAACATGTTGAGAAGTATTTTTCTATGTATCCCTATCTGTTAAATGTTAAATAATCACTTACTTTGCTTCCCCAGTCCTTTTGTTTCTTATTTCTCGGAATGCATTTTATGTGTTAGTTAGCCCTTTTAGGATTGTTCATGTTTATATGGTAGTTTGATATTACTTGATCGCTGATTTTCCGAAAAACTAAAACTTTATGGTCTTTCTTGGCAGTGGCGGAACCTTTTCGAATATGGAACACAGGTTTGTGGACAAGCCCTTCGAATGGATTCAGCTGGACTCTAGCTACTACTTGGATGATGTGTTGCCCATAGTAGACATAAGTCGTCGCATAAACATCGAAGATCAGTTCCAGAACATCATAAAGGCAATGCGCAAAAATCTGCTGGCCAGTGAGGTGTTCCTGCAAAACGAAATGGTCGAGGACACCATTGACTTGCAGACTTACATTAAAAAGAAGAAGTCCAAAGGCGACAGACTGAAACCCACCACAGGCGGCGGTACAGGTTCGAGTACTCCGGGAAGCACTAATCCTGAAACCCTACCAATGATTTCATCGGACGGTGGAGTGGGTGCCGGTGACTCAATTCGGGCCAGCATTGTGCTGCCCGTGAAGTGCCAACTGAGCAAGCCGACTGACATCAAGGTTCGCGAATACAATGGTACTTTGCGCATGAGCGGTATCATTGCTACGAGGATATTCTGCAGTCCCCGGAACAGTATTGCGGACGTAAAGAGATTCCTACGCGACGATGTGCTGCGCTCGCTAATCACCCGTATTCAGGTCTACTGTGACGGGCTCACGGACCCGTATGTGACCAACGAGGCTTTGTACATCAGCGAGCCGCCGCGTAGAGTGTTCTTCAGCCTGCCTTCCGAGGGAGCCAGCACATCGGTCGGAGCACAGATACAGTTCTCCGAGTACCTGTTCCGTGGGGAGGCGCCCACTGTTGCCGTGGCCCAAGCAAAACAAGTCCTAGATGTTGAAATCGATCCAGAGGCCATTTCCGGAGAGGCCGAAGGACTGCCCGACGACTCTAATTTCACGAATGCAAATCACACAACCGACTTGACGGACGATAGCCGCGTCCTGCCCAGCTCGATGCCAAAGCCGGAACTCTCGCGCAGCCTGTACATGGTGGGCATAGCGGTGGCCCTTCTGGTGCTCTTAGCATCGGTGGCCGTTCACTATGTTATAACCGGTCGGTAGGCGATACTGCGCCCCCAAACCCTACTCCTGTAGCTCTTTATACGAAATGTTTTTTTATACAGATGCATTATTTTCATGTGTGCTAGCGCACTCACCTCTCTCTTGTGATCGTTTGTTTTTTATAAATCCATTGTGTACTCGTAGTAGTAAAAAATTAAAGTGTTTAGGGGTCACGTTAAATAGTTTTATTGTGAAAGCAAAAGTGTGCAGCATTTAACACCAATATAATAAACTAATGAGTAATGTACACATCTGTGAATCTTTGGTATGCCAAAAGGCGGGGGTTGCTCTCTCCATTGTAATATATTTTCCTATATATAATATTTGTGTAGTTTTAAGCCACTGAATTGAGTATTTTGATTTAAAATACATGAACGATTTGCACTTAATTCGATTTATACAATTATGATTGGTTTACTTTTTCATTTCTTTTTAAAGAGTGCAATGTATTTATTAGTTTAATTATTAAGAAACATGGGATTGTATATTTGTCGGATGATTTATTTTTCATCAATCTCAGGATTGGTGCTTAAGACAACATTTATTCTAATTAGCTTATGCAATGTTAATTGGCTTTCAATTTTTTTCACTTATTTATGATTAAACATTACTATGATGTTAAGAATTAAATTAGAAAAAATATCGCAACAGGTGTTGGTTTTTATGTTTTATTTTTTATAAATATTAGCTTGTCTAAATTTCGAATCGCTTTTCTTCAAAATTACATTACGGAAAGCAATGTTCTGTAACTTCTAGTTAACTAGCTTTTGGATCGTAAAATGAGCACATCATGAATTGTGACGTGGTGATCGCACGGATCGGGACACTTGAAGTGTAATTAAAGTGTTTCACAGCCTCTGCAATTTGTCGGATCCACGACGGATCCGCGATTACTAAGTACCCACCGTAGATGCACCTAATGCATCTTGCAGTTGCCATTGCAGTTGACAACCGACCACACCCAGTTCACGTAATTGGGCACCTTGGCATAGATCCCATACTTGTTTTTCTGGCCACAGCCATCGCCGAACGACGTGATGCCGAAGATGGTCCACGGATGATTGGGTTTGGTGGTATCGCGGCACAAAAGCGGTCCCCCCGAATCCCCGGCACAGGTGTCAATATGGCCCTTGTGATGTCCGGCGCAAAACATGTTCTAGGATAAATAAATTATTAATTTTCATAGTTCCTCGTCAGACCAATTACTTACCTTTGTGATGGTATAGTCGTGGTAGACCCGTCGACAATGTCCCATCGATATAATAGGCACAGTTGCCTTGTGAAGGACGTTAGTTCCAACCACATCCCGATTGCGACGCTTGCCCCATCCAATCACCGTGCATTCGACATTCTTGGGCAGCTCCTGGAAAGGCTGTGGCATGCAGGAGTAACCAATCCAGGTGGTGGCATTCACCGGTTTGGGTAGCCTTTAAAAAAATATAAATATTATTGTTATGTGGACAATCTAGAGGATACAATACATACCTAAGCAGGGCCACATCACTGTCCACAGTCCTCTTATCGAAATTGGGATGAGTGAAGCTCTTCAGGACCCTCAGCTGAATTTCCGTTCCATCCTCGTACTCCAGATTGTGTTCACCTGTCGATGATGTCTATGACTTATCAACATTCCATCCGGAATCTTCTTAAGAAAGCAATCATACCTATTCGAACGTAAAGCACCCGACGCACACAATGGGCAGCAGTTAGGACCCATCTGGGAGCGATGAGGGTGCCGCCGCAGAAAGCCTCCTTGAAGCGGTTCAGGATGGCCACCTGCCAAGGCCACTCCCCCTTCCTGGATGCACGCCCACCTATAATTTTTAACATGTTGGACATGCTCCTGCGACCTGTACCGCTCCGGACTATGCCGCAGCTCAGCTTCAGGGGCTTGTACTCCAGTCCCTGATAGCCCTTTCCGGTCATAATGTAGTTGAGGTCGTTGATGGACTCCTCTGGCTGTGCCGTGTGCATTCGGCGCATGGCGCTTTCTGGAGAACTTGACCCGGGTCTCGTCTCAAAGGCAGGTGTTTTCTGGAACTGGGTTTGCAGCCACTGCTGGCAGAAGCTGCCCTCCGTATAGCAGTATGCTATTTCCCGGAGAACCTCCCTGCCACACTGATCGATGTTCCGGCATTTTCTAAGGGGTTTAAAAAAATATTAATAATTTAATATTCTCTGCTATCCGACCCGACTTACTTGTATCTCCGAGTTGTGCACTTTGGCGAGCACTTGGTCCATCTACTCCACTTGGAGTAGATGCGTCTTCGCCGCAGAGCCTGACCATCCTTCGGCGGCTGCACCCAACTGACATTGCGGTATTCAGGATCAGCCTCCCCTGAGTCCTGGTATTGTGCATCCGGCTCCAGATCAAAATCCTCGTATTGGAAGATATCGCCCTCCACACTGCCATCTTCAACCATATTTTTGGGCCTCAGCGACTTCCTCTCCCCAAAATCCACGAAGTCATCATCGTAGTAGTCCCTCGGCTTGGGATGCGGCCGACCCCTCTGGGGTCTCCTTTTGCGACCCTGCTGCCGCCTCCTGTGACGATGACGCTTGAGGACAAAGAAGTCACCATTCTCCCCGGAGTAGTATGGATCTTCATCGGCATCCACCACTCCATCAGACTCCTCATCGCTGTAGATGTCCTTTTCCGGGTA
>JAJJHT010008191.1:60323-85084 GCA_021223865.1 Drosophila pandora | reverse complement strand
CGGCAATCGTCATCGTCATCAAGAAACTTCCCTCCTGGCTGATTGGCTGGCTAAGGATGGCCTTACGTTACTTATACGCCACCGTGCTCGCCTCCGGTTGCTCCGGCTGATCCGCCTGCTGCTCCTCCGTCATCCACCAGCGACGACTGTCCTCCGGCGGGCTGCTGCTGCGGCGGCGGCGGCGGTGGCTGCATGTACTGCGGGGGATACTGGTACTGGGGCGGCTGCTCCCCGCCTATGAGGCCGAGTTTATCTGTGGGCGGGCGGTAAAGGGGGTGGAACAAGTGGTTATGATTAGTAATCTTTCAATACAATAATTTTTCCATTTCTTCAACTTCTTTCAGTCTCGAATGACAATCACATCGATACATCGAATATTATTACACTTCAATGGTTAAAAGCTCACTCATGACGCAATATTTAGATATAAATATAGATATTATATAGCAAGTGGAGATTGTGGAGAATGGGAGGTGGACAGGGAGCGGGTCATGCAGCCTGGTATGGCTGCATCCAAACAAAATTATTTACACCAAAGGCTGTCCCCCAAAACCACCAATTATTATAGTCCTTCGTTAGCTTCCTTCTCTCTCAGCTGGTTGGTGCATTAAACTCAGGCCAATTCTCAGAATATACAACATTGAATTGAAACAAATTATAGAACCATAAGATTACTAAGCACACAAAGACATCGATTAACTCACACACATGCAGCTAAAATCATACAAGAGAACGGAAAAGTAAACTCAACTTGTAACGAGGGACAGCGGAACGGAAACGGAAACGGATACGGTACAGAAACGGAAACGGAAACGGATGTTTAAGAATAAAGCTCAGGTGTCAAATTACACAGTATGTTAATTTTGCATTGCATTTTGCTGTTTTTTTGCTTTTGCTTACAGTGTATGTCGAATAAGGTCGTATTTCAATGGTACAAAGTACTAAGAGAGTGTGAAATGTTATCTTTTCTTCTAAAATTTTGATTAATTTTGAGACTATACGAGAGTATGTTTCTACGGATGCAGCTTGGAGGTGCTTAGTCGATGGTTGCTTGGCTGATTAGTTTTAGTTGTTGTTCTTGTTGTTGCTGTTCAGTTGGTGTTTTTTCTGAATTCGGAATTTTTTTGGAAGCGTTCTATTGTCCAGTCGCCACTTCATCCGACGGACTCTGTGGGATGTCGGTCAATTTCTCGGCCAATGGTTTCTCGAGTGTCGGTGGTTCAGATTTAAGTGTATGGTGGTGTTGTTGTAGTTGTTGTGGTTGTAGTGGTGGTGGTGCGGCTGATTCGGGTGCAGATGCCGGAGCCATAGCCGGAGCCACCTGCTGTGGCACGGCAGGAGGCTGCGGAGCAGCATTATCATCCGACATGTATGGTTCTACGAGAAATTGTTCGGTGAATTGATGTTTTCTTTAATTTATTCTCTTATACGAATCAATTTTTCAAAGCGAACAAATTTTTATTTTAGAGTGAATAATAAAAAATCTTTGAAATAAAATGTAAAAATTTGGTAAATGATTTCTTCAACGGGTGCACCTAGCGATAAACGTTGCGTATGAGTAATAAAGTAAAGATTTCTCTGTCGTTTTTACCTCACAAATATAAAGTGCTTTTTAGTATTTGATTTAATAATTTTTCGTTTTTTTGTCAATAAATTGTGTTGAATAAGAAAATTGTACAAAGAAGCTAAGGCGTTCAGTGTATTTACTCTTCGTCTTTCTCTGTAATTGTTGAAAAATATTGTACAGTGTATTGAAATATGTGAAATAAAAGTGAAAATATTGAAAGGAACAAAAGTAACTTGATGAAATTGCAGAACTTTATGCTTTTGCTTTGGTTCGGTGGTACAAGTATAGCTGGCTTTTATATAAAACTCGATCTTATTTGATGGCCATTGCGTTTAGAGTTTAGAAGTTTTGTATCTACCGGATGGTACTACGATTACTGGGTTACGGGAGTACGGGGCTATGAATTAAGTATTTTACACAGGACATGGCACAACTGTGTGTCTGTGGTTGTGGTGCTACAGTGGCTGCTTTTGTTGTCTTTAACTGCGCTTGCTGTTTACTGTTTGCTGTGGTGGATCGCCAATATCAGTTAATTAATGTTAACAGAAAGAAAAACGGATAACGAAACACTGAACAAACTTTACGGTTACGGTTTACGGTTTACGATTTACGGAATTTACGTTAGCTAGTTAGAAACACAGAACTTAAGGTCCTACGGATACAAGCGCATATCGGTTCACCTCTGATCCGTCGGTTGCTGATTCAGTTTCGGATCGGATTTCAACGAAATTTTTTTTGTGTGGGCAGACAGAGGTACGATTTGCGGCTTTTGGAGCTAAAAAACAGCTTTTGTACAGGTAAGGCAACGATAACGAAACGATAACAACACACGACACGGCATCAAATCAAATCATTACCGAACCTGTGCTTATGCTCGTATGGAACCACATGATGATGTTGGTCTGGGATATACATATGTTCGATATAGGTACATATATATACCATATAGTTATTGTTATAGTGGTGGTTGCTGAAGCGCATGATATGGATGCGATTGACTGATCGATCGGTTAGCATATATATCATATATTTTTATTTTTTAAATTTTGTTTTTTTTTTTTTTTTTAATTTTCGCAAGGCATCGAGTTCGAATCGGTTCAGCGAACGATCGTCAAAAGGGTCAGAGCTCTACTCATAGCGGTTGATATAAATGAGTTTGAATTTTGGTATCGATTTGGATCGTAATTGGGTTGATTGATTGACTTTTGATTTTGGTTTCGATTTGCATTGCATTGCGGCTAAGTTACTAGTTTCTTATGGATTAGTTAGTTAGCAATCTACATAAAGTTACCTAGAGAAAAAAACGGTGGCAGAATTAATTAATAAAAACGTAATTTGGATTCAGTGTGAGTAACGAAGGCTAACGAAATCAGCTCTAAATCAAAATGCCAACTCAGGAGACGAACACAATTTTGGGTTATGAGTTTCGTTGGTATCGTTTCTGTATAGGTGTGGTCGGTAATCAGTATCTCTAGGTCTGGGCTCTAGAGGCTGTGTGTGTTCTTGTAGGTCCGGGTTATGATTAAGAGAACAGGATACCGGCACGATCAACTTACTTGCAATGATACCCACGACAACCAGTCCAATCACGCCCATGATGATCATCATCTAAGATTATAAAAATTAAAGAGTTTTCAATTATTTTCAAATATATAAGATAGCCCGGCAAAGACCTTCAAGTTCTGGAGCCAGAATTTCCTCTTGAGCTTGCCCGCCTGCTGCTCGAACTGCGAGGCACCCTGCTGCAAGGCATCGGCACGATCGTCCAGCTCCGACAGCTTGCTGTCGCGCTCCAGCACCTTCTCCACATTTGTGCGCATGATGTCGACCACCTAGTCCAGAATAAAATATTATTATAACATTTCAGTTTAATCCACAATTATATATGACAGTATAAATGAGACCCAAGATTATATTTCTATATTTAGGTTGGAAGACTCACCTCATCGACCTGCGCCTGTGTCTGCTGGAGACGCTTCTGTGCCGCAATCTGCTGCGGATTGTGTGGCCCGCCCACAATCTCGCCATCGCCGCCCTCTCCGGCCGGAGCTCCGGCATTTGGTGGTGCATCGCCAGCTGGTGCAGCGTCCGCCCTGGGGAGGGAGGTGGCCCGTCATTAGTATCCTTACCCATCGAGTGGTGCATAAAAATAGCTTGTACCAAGACTAATCAACTCCCTACGGGGTCTCAAATTAAATACGTTTTCGACTTGAATTACACAAAAAGAGTGGGTGGGTGGGTGGTTGTGTTGGGATAAAAGGGTTTCTGTGTGGGTTTTTGGAGGATACATCTTTCTATCTCTTAGCTATAAAATCTCGAAGATACGTGTAGAGTATAGACAGTGCTGGAGTATTTTATATCTAGCCGGCTACCCTTAAAGAGCGGCACTTACGGTTCCTTGTTCTTGTCTTTCTTGCCCATTTCAGAGCCTCACAAAAAACTGAGAGCTTTACCTCGGTTTCTGTGCTCTGCTAGGGGGCCAAAGGGAATTAAATAATTAATCATAAATAATAACATATTTTTTACTATAATTCAACTAACTATAAGCTACTATTTCCCCGTCAAAGATAGTCCAAGAATCTCACACCAAAATTAACATACAAATTGTGTATCATATAGCCGAGACTCTGTCCCCAACAAAGGAAAACAAATCAATATTTCAGCCTCACTCTTAAGGACGACAATCTTCGCTGTTGTTGTTGTCCTGGCGAATTTATGTAGACTTTTGATGGATGTTTGAAATAAAATATTGAAGAATCTTGAAGCAAAGAAAGTGAAGTGTAATTTCCCTACAGGTGCAATTAGTTACTTTGCATGTCCTGACTCATTATTGATTTTGCGGTGTGAGAGTCTTGGCCATGTGATGCGGCAACGTCATCGTCACCCTCAAGTGATTCATTCCTTGGCCCGAAATAAAATGAAATTGCAGCTACAGCTGCTGGTCTGTTGTTTTATGAGCCTCGGTACTTGGAGAAATGAAATGTCCGACCCACGCTGCGTATACTTAATGCGTCTATCAAAATAAGAACTTCCCTCTGTGCGAAAAAAAAAATAGAACCCTGCCGAAACGAAACGAAGAAAAAACAAATCAATAACGTCCACTTACATTTCTGTGTTGGGTTGTGTTTTCGGTTTTTTCTGAGTGGTTTCTTCAGGTGGTGCTGTCGCAGCCCGTGGTGGTTGTCTCTACGGATTCGGCTGGCGGTGCGACGATGATTTTAATGATGATTACTCTATGCACTTGGCCCAACGGTCGGTATGTGGTTGTGGCGGTGGTTACGATAGTGGTGGTATGGTGTGGGTGGTGCAGCTGAACTCGCTTCGTTGTTTTTGTTGTCGAGGGTTGCGCTTTTGCTTTCGCTTTCGCTATCGCTCTCGCTCCTGTTTGCCCTTTTCTCACTCGCTTTTGGCCCAGAGCTTTTTCGCCCCCCAATCGTCAATGAATTTTCACTCCACTCCACGGGGGTATCGGCTGGATCTGGATCTGGTTCTGGATGTGTATGTGAGTGTGTGTATGTTGCCACGACAGCCTTTCGAAGGAAATTGCTCTGGCTCAGCGCTCTGGAACTGTCACGGCAGCTGAATAGAGTGCGAAAATAGTTGTTACTATTTTTAGTACATTCAGCTTTTAAGAAGGTCTTTAAATGTGTGTCTATTTATTCGTTTAAGACGTAAATTATTCAACTTGGGAGCAGAAACACGCCCACTTATCCTCCAATCGCTGCCTGCACCTTTTTATTATTTCTGTTGCATGTCCCCAGGGGCATGTACGACTCAAAGGCTTGGTGTGCTTATTTCGAGAAACACTTGCAAATGGCTCTTGGGAAAAAAATCAATGAAAATTCACATGCCAAAACTTTTATGATTCTTTTGGTAGAGTTTTCATTTACTTTTGGGGATTTTTTGGTTACTGAAAAGTTTCACAACACTCCAAATACCCG
Source organism: Drosophila pandora (assembly GCA_021223865.1). NCBI lineage: Eukaryota > Metazoa > Arthropoda > Insecta > Diptera > Drosophilidae > Drosophila > Drosophila pandora. Next base: position 79,576 of record JAJJHT010008191.1, on the reverse strand, counting down.
GGGACAACGCAAGTTTACAGAAATTATGCCTTAAATAATATTCTTAAAATTATTTTACGCAGCACAAGAAAAATTTTCACTTACGACGTTTTTAGCCAACTGGGAAAACTTGCAGCTTTCCTAACTGTTATGTGTATTTGGGGAAAAAGCTCGCTGGATGGACGAAGGCGAATTCCTTTTCCAGCGAGAAGCTTTTCCTTGTCGATAAAAAAGTAGCGATTCGTTAATTGTAGAATAATTTAAATTCCAGCCGGGCTTAATAATATCTGCAGTTTATTACTAAACATTTTTACAATAAAATAAGTTTTGTACTTAAGGTAAAAGGACAGCACAATGGTCTAGTAAGCATTTTAGAACTTAAGAACTATAGAGGCTTTCGAAACTTTGTCTGAATCCAAACACGATACATCTTCAAGCCCCTGCCGCGGTTGACCTGCAACCGTCTGTCCACTATAAGTTGCTCCTCTTGCAATCCCGCCTTGGTCAGCATATCCCGCAGCTCCTCCTCAGTGAAAAAGTACACCATTGTTCCATCACCTCGTACATAGAAGTTATCTTCGAGGCACTTGCCAGTCTTGAAACGCAGCTGCGCCAAGTCATACCTGCCATAGTCACGAAACAGAAGCAGACCTCCAGGCTTCAGGTAGCGATAACAGTTCTCCAGCACCCGCTGCATCTTCTTGGGTTCAATGGCCGACAGGACGAAGATCATTACTATAATATCCTGCGAGTTTTCCTCGAAAGGTACGTGCCACTGGTCCAGAGTGGCGTCCATTACAAACACCTGGCATCGTTTCGCATCAAACTGTGGTTGACTCTGGAGGATTTCGATTGCTCTTGCCGAAAAGTCACAGCCAAAGACCTTCAGATTCTCTTCAGCGCTGTACTGTAGCAGGGGAAGAATGGTGTTGCCAACGCCACAGCCCAACTCGAAGATGCTGCGGGAAGGCTGAGGAACCTGAGAGGTTTTCGTTTCTAGAGGAGCCAACTCAGGAAACTCGGTGAAAAGCCAGTGCCGATCCTTGAAGAAACGGTTGTCGTGTATCCCATAAAACGAGTCCCAGAACTTTGGAGCGTCTGACTGAAAGCGATCCTTGTCCTCCTGGTTCATCTTGCTGGCTGAGTTCTTGGCCACCGCCGCCTGGGCAGCCTGTTCCTGCTCCTCGTCCCATTGCACGTGGTCCCTGATAGAAGGAAAGATTATAGGGTTTCAATGAATACAGGATCACGGATATGTACCAGGCATTAAACTCGAACACCTCGTGCGCGTCCGTGAGCAGCCGTCCACCTGCTCCGGCTGGCTTCTTGCGCCCCCGAGTGTGCTCCCAAGTTTTACTAGCCAGGCGCCGCAGCTGGAAGAGGGCATATTTACCAAGCATTGTGCTTGAAGACGTCTTCGGTGTTGGTGAGCAGCCGGGTGCCGAACTGTGGACGTTTCTCGCTCTCTCCGGCGGGGGTTTCACTCATTGCAGAAGGATCTCCAGCTACCTGTTGGATTTAACCATTAAAATCCAAATTAAACAACGTAAAGAGCAGGCGGCGAGGTTGGGTGGGATTGGTGTGACCAGTTATGGGTCTATCGATACCTATCGATGGTTAGGATACGAGATTTCATGCCACTCGGGGAAAGGTAACGCCTAAACAGAAATATAGACCGAATTTAGTTAACATTACAATAGAATATTCGAAAGATCAACTACCATAAGATGCGCACAGTGCTGCTAAGCAAATCGGACGAGCTGTACCTGGAGAAATGCGCACAGGAGAACCAGTTCGCGTACGGCATCATTGTGGGCCATGTAAGTGCCACCGTCAGCTATCCGCCACGTAGATTTGTTGTGCTTCGTGCCCCCCCAGCTCATGTTTATCTCTCCTGTAGCAAGCTGACCTTACCAAGAGCATTGTGGTCCATCTGGCCCGGAACAACGAGGAGGATGGCGATCTGGAGGATATTAACGATGTCCGGCTCACAATCGCGGACGTCAACTCGCAGGCGTTGGCCTCCCAGTGGCTCAGTGCAAGCAAAATGTGCCCCGGCTCTTTTGACGTCATCGGTGGGTTTGCGTGATGTCTCTTATTTATTGTTTTTTTTGTCATAATCCAACCTGTATCCGTGGGTGTGATTTGCATGTCAGTAGAGGAATATCAGTAGAGACAGGAGGTGGTGTTCCCACGTTCCAAACTGACTGATAGGGATTTGGGCATCAAAAACTATATATCTAAACATTATTTGTTCTTGCAGGCATCTTTGTTTCATCTGTAAGACCCGATGTTGCCGTTGATCAGAGTTCGGAAATCAAGAATGCCAAAAAACTGTTTTCAGACGTTTATGAGTAAGTGTTCCAGTAGAATCAAACTAACAGAAAAGTAATAAACCCACTCTCTAATCCTCCAGCTTGCTCCTTAAAAGCAACAGCTCCTTCGGTGTCTACACCACCGATATTGCACAGACTGACTACGTATTTCTGTCGTACTCCCTATCCGACAAGAAGGTTCTCTGCAAGAACTACAGCTACGGAAAGTAAGTATCAAATTCCGAAACATAAATATTTAATGTGGGTCTTGAGGTTACCCTGAAAACTCACCGTGTGTTCTCTTTCTCACCATCAAATCGCTTACATTTAAAAAATAAATAAACTAGACATTGCAAAAAAACGTATTTTACGGCAAACATAAAATGCATCATATGGTAACTAACATGTTGAGAAGTATTTTTCTATGTATCCCTATCTGTTAAATGTTAAATAATCATTTACTTTGCTTCCCCAGTCCTTTTGTTTCTTATTTCTCGGAATGCATTTTATGTGTTAGTTAGCCCTTTTAGGATTGTTCATGTTTATATGGTAGTTTGATATTACTTGATCGCTGATTTTCCGAAAAACTAAAACTTTATGGTCTTTCTTGGCAGTGGCGGAACCTTTTCGAATATGGAACACAGGTTTGTGGACAAGCCCTTCGAATGGATTCAGCTGGACTCTAGCTACTACTTGGATGATGTACTGCCCATAGTGGACATAAGTCGTCGCATAAACATCGAAGATCAGTTCCAAAACATCATAAAGGCAATGCGCAAAAATCTGCTGGCCAGTGAGGTGTTCCTGCAAAACGAAATGGTCGAGGACACCATTGACTTGCAGACTTACATCAAAAAAAAGAAGTCCAAAGGCGACAGACTGAAACCCACCACAGGCGGCGGTACAGGTTCGAGTACCCCGGGAAGCACTAATCCTGAAACCCTACCATTGATTTCATCGGACGGTGGAGTGGGTGCCGGTGACTCAATTCGGGCCAGCATTGTGCTGCCCGTGAAGTGCCAACTGAGCAAGCCGACTGACATCAAGGTTCGGGAATACAATGGTACTCTGCGCATGAGCGGTATCATTGCTACGAGGATATTCTGCAGTCCCCGAAACAGTATTGCGGACGTAAAGAGATTCCTACGCGACGATGTACTGCGTTCGCTAATCACCCGTATTCAGGTATACTGTGACGGGCTCACGGACCCGTATGTGACCAACGAGGCTTTGTACATCAGCGAGCCGCCGCGTAGAGTGTTCTTTAGCCTGCCTTCCGAGGGAGCCAGCACATCGGTCGGAGCACAGATACAGTTCTCCGAGTACCTGTTCCGTGGGGAGGCGCCCACTGTTGCCGTGGCCCAAGCAAAACAAGTCCTAGATGTTGAAATCGATCCAGAGGCCATTTCCGGAGAGGCCGAAGGACTGCCCGACGACTCTAATTTCACGAATGCAAATCAGACAACCGACTTGACGGACGATAGCCGCGTCCTGCCCAGCTCAATGCCAAAGCCGGAACTCTCGCGCAGCCTGTACATGGTGGGCATAGCGGTGGCCCTTCTAGTGCTCTTGGCATCGGTGGCCGTGCACTATGTTATAACCGGTCGGTAGGCGATACTGCGCCCCCAAACCCTACTCCTGTAGCTCTTTATACGAAATGTTTTTTATACAGATGCATTATTTTCATGTGTGCTAGCGCACTCACCTCTCTCTTGTGATCGTTTGTTTTTTATAAATCCATTGTGTACTCGTAGTAGTAAAGAATTAAAGTGTTTAGGGGTCACGTTAAATAGTTTTATTGTGAAAGCAAAAGTGTGCAGCATTTAACACCAATATAATAAACTAATGAGTAATGTACACATCTGTGAATCTTTGGTATGCCAAAAGGCGGGGGTTGCTCTCTCCATTGTAATATATTTTCCTATATATAATATTTGTGTAGTTTTAAGCCACTGAATTGAGTATTTTGATTTAAAATACATGAACGATTTGCACTTAATTCGATTTATACAATTATGATTGGTTTACTTTTTCATTTCTTTTTAAAGAGTGCAATGTATTTATTAGTTTAATTATTAAGAAACATGGGATTGTATATTTGTCGGATGATTTATTTTTCATCAATCTCAGGATTGGTGCTTAAGACAACATTTATTCTAATTAGCTTATGCAATGTTAATTGGCTTTCAATTTTTTTCACTTATTTATGATTAAACATTACTATGATGTTAAGAATTAAATTAGAAAAAATATCGCAACAGGTGTTGGTTTTTATGTTTTATTTTTTATAAATATTAGCTTGTCTAAATTTCGAATCGCTTTTCTTCAAAATTACATTACGGAAAGCAATGTTCTGTAACTTCTAGTTAACTAGCTTTTGGATCGTAAAATGAGCACATCATGAATTGTGACGTGGTGATCGCACGGATCGGGACACTTGAAGTGTAATTAAAGTGTTTCACAGCCTCTGCAATTTGTCGGATCCACGACGGATCCGCGATTACTAAGTACCCACCGTAGATGCACCTAATGCATCTTGCAGTTGCCATTGCAGTTGACAACCGACCACACCCAGTTCACGTAATTGGGCACCTTGGCATAGATCCCATACTTGTTTTTCTGGCCACAGCCATCGCCGAACGACGTGATGCCGAAGATGGTCCACGGATGATTGGGTTTGGTGGTATCGCGGCACAAAAGCGGTCCCCCCGAATCCCCGGCACAGGTGTCAATATGGCCCTTGTGATGTCCGGCGCAAAACATGTTCTAGGATAAATAAATTATTAATTTTCATAGTTCCTCGTCAGACCAATTACTTACCTTTGTGATGGTATAGTCGTGGTAGACCCGTCGACAATGTCCCATCGATATAATAGGCACAGTTGCCTTGTGAAGGACGTTAGTTCCAACCACATCCCGATTGCGACGCTTGCCCCATCCAATCACCGTGCATTCGACATTCTTGGGCAGCTCCTGGAAAGGCTGTGGCATGCAGGAGTAACCAATCCAGGTGGTGGCATTCACCGGTTTGGGTAGCCTTTAAAAAAATATAAATATTATTGTTATGTGGACAATCTAGAGGATACAATACATACCTAAGCAGGGCCACATCACTGTCCACAGTCCTCTTATCGAAATTGGGATGAGTGAAGCTCTTCAGGACCCTCAGCTGAATTTCCGTTCCATCCTCGTACTCCAGATTGTGTTCACCTGTCGATGATGTCTATGACTTATCAACATTCCATCCGGAATCTTCTTAAGAAAGCAATCATACCTATTCGAACGTAAAGCACCCGACGCACACAATGGGCAGCAGTTAGGACCCATCTGGGAGCGATGAGGGTGCCGCCGCAGAAAGCCTCCTTGAAGCGGTTCAGGATGGCCACCTGCCAAGGCCACTCCCCCTTCCTGGATGCACGCCCACCTATAATTTTTAACATGTTGGACATGCTCCTGCGACCTGTACCGCTCCGGACTATGCCGCAGCTCAGCTTCAGGGGCTTGTACTCCAGTCCCTGATAGCCCTTTCCGGTCATAATGTAGTTGAGGTCGTTGATGGACTCCTCTGGCTGTGCCGTGTGCATTCGGCGCATGGCGCTTTCTGGAGAACTTGACCCGGGTCTCGTCTCAAAGGCAGGTGTTTTCTGGAACTGGGTTTGCAGCCACTGCTGGCAGAAGCTGCCCTCCGTATAGCAGTATGCTATTTCCCGGAGAACCTCCCTGCCACACTGATCGATGTTCCGGCATTTTCTAAGGGGTTTAAAAAAATATTAATAATTTAATATTCTCTGCTATCCGACCCGACTTACTTGTATCTCCGAGTTGTGCACTTTGGCGAGCACTTGGTCCATCTACTCCACTTGGAGTAGATGCGTCTTCGCCGCAGAGCCTGACCATCCTTCGGCGGCTGCACCCAACTGACATTGCGGTATTCAGGATCAGCCTCCCCTGAGTCCTGGTATTGTGCATCCGGCTCCAGATCAAAATCCTCGTATTGGAAGATATCGCCCTCCACACTGCCATCTTCAACCATATTTTTGGGCCTCAGCGACTTCCTCTCCCCAAAATCCACGAAGTCATCATCGTAGTAGTCCCTCGGCTTGGGATGCGGCCGACCCCTCTGGGGTCTCCTTTTGCGACCCTGCTGCCGCCTCCTGTGACGATGACGCTTGAGGACAAAGAAGTCACCATTCTCCCCGGAGTAGTATGGATCTTCATCGGCATCCACCACTCCATCAGACTCCTCATCGCTGTAGATGTCCTTTTCCGGGTATCGCACAATTTCTACGGGCTTGGGAGGTGGTTGAGTAGTGGCTTGAGTTGGAGGTTGTGTGGGTGGTAGAGTTGGTGGATAAGTTGGTGGTGGCCTGTACTCGGTGATGTGGTGATCATAGTTCGGTCCACTGGAGGCAGCAGCAGCGGCATTGATGATTATGGCCGGTGGGCTGGGAGCCTGGGTGATGACTTTCTCGCGGAAGTGGCTCTCGTCCACAATCACCGACGAAGGAGGAGGAGGAGGCTGCCAAGCGACAGGAGGTGCAGGATGGCAGCTGTTGACAAAAATATGAACCGCTTAAATACAAAACTTACTAAAAATATTCAACAAGAACTATTTAAACTACAAAATTGGTGTAAATGCCTTTCAGAAGTCTGTGAAATGTGAAACGGGAGATGCTGCCCAAATTAGAACACTTTACGAATAAACAAACTAAAAAATAAAATTTGGCCCAAAAAATAGTCGGCACAAAAGTGTTATTTATGTGAAGGAAAGCCAAAAATAGTGTTTATTTTTGCGGCAGACTGTGTGTAACAAGTATGTTTCAAATACTTCATGTAATTGCACCAGATCGATGACGTATTTAAAACATGTACCTAGTACTACAAATTCTAAAAAAAAATAGCTTAAGATATATTTTTAATAAATAATTTATTTATTCTTCACTCACTGCCTGCATTTGCTTTGCTCCACATGCTTGGTATGGCCACATTTCCGCTTCACCTTGCAGAAGCGCTCCCTCCGGCGGACGCACTCTCCGTCACAGGCCGACCACTGGGACCACCGACTGAACGGCTGGTGGTGGCTGATGGAGCGCCGTCGCCCACTCCACCTCTGGTGGTGCGGCATACGCAGGCGGTGCACCCGCCGACCATCCATCCAACTGGAGCTGTGGTGGGAGTGGTGGTGGTGCCGGGGATAATGAAGTACATCTCGTATCTCATTTATCGACCTCTTCGCCTCCTGGACATGGCCTCCCTAGGGACAAAAATAAAGGTAATTATTTATATAATAAATTTTATAGACTTCTAGTGTAAAGTCTTATCTTAAATTTCAAGTTTTTAAAACGCTTAAAATTTTATATTTTTTCCTGTGTATAAGAAGAAGTTAAAGATCAGATCTTGGGTTTCCCATTTTATGAGGTCGAGAGTGTGAAATGCGATCTGTGCCCTACGATTTTGGTTACCAAGGAGCCCACACTCGCTTCCCGACTTTCCGTCTTCCCGGCTTTCCAGCTTCCCCGCTTCATCCATCCACTATAAATCAGACATGTCGCCGCTTTTTATTTGAAGTGTCATTGCTCTCGACAGTTTCGTGTCTGTATTTGCCTGGTGGATGGCCCTGCCCTATCCCCGAGGAGGAAACAACTCGGGAGATGGAGGAGGAGTGTACTGGGACAGTACACTTTGGTCCCAGCTCCAGTTCCAAATGCGATGTCGGGCGACGCGACGCCGCCTCCTATAAATAACTCACGCTTTTCGCCGACTGCCGATCCGGCGGATCCCTGCATCCGTCTCAGCCCAAAATAGGCTTCGACATCGAGGCCGAGGACCAGTCAATTGCCATAATCTCACTTCAGTTCGCCCTACAGCCTGGCGTCGTCCATAAAATTGGTCATTTTTAGAACAGAGTATATCCTGCCCATTCCAAGGTTGGTACATCGCGCAGTGATCATGAATAATTAACCTGATCTTGAACTAATTGGTGCTATTTGCACTGCTTACTGATAAGTCTAGTAAATGTCAATACTGTTAGTCAATGAATTAAGAATGAGTCAACAGTGATTATTTTATAAGGTTGCAGTACACTCGAAAACATATTCAACTTTTATGAATGAGAATAGTTTTTTTTATAAACAAAAACAAGATTGTTTAATAATTTGAAAGATTTAATTCGAATTTAATTGGCTTAGCACTACATTATTTCATGCTGTGAGTGCTATAAACATTTTGAATATTATTAAATCAGAAACTGAATCAGCAAAGTCTTTAAATAAAACTCAATAACAATCAAACAAAACAGCTATTTATAATTTTGATCTAAAATATGATCTCAAAATCTCTAACTCAAATAGTTTGAATATTTAAGATATACCATAAACTTAATCTGATTATTTATAGTTTCCTTTACAGTCTTTAAATTAAAGTACCTGTTTGTACTGCCTAAAATATTCTTTGACCTTACAGCAAAATAATTTAATGACTTATTCCCGAATTTTATTAGTTCAACGACACGTTCTACACCTCCATAGTCAAGACCCCAAATTATAGAGTCTAGATTTTAGAATCTAGACCTGCCCATAACCGGTAGTTGGACTTTATAGTCCACAACCAAAATAGTTCATTTAGGCTGCTACCAAATTAATTTACTTAATTAACTTAATCTTCTCACCAATTGTAAAAACATATCAGATAAAAAGCCGGAAGAAATTATCATATTATCGACACGAGCAAGATTTCAGCCTAATAGCTGAATTAATTAGGTATCTGTATTAGTTTAATTTGTGGCACTATTTTAACTAGAATTAGTTTGAAATAAATCAAATGAGGTGCTAATAGTGCAAATCAGACGTAGGTCATGGCAATCGGAAAACTCAAAAATGGAAAACCGAAACATTCCCATCAAATCATGCGGAAATACACACGAACCGCATAAGTACAATGCCCGTCTGCTCTACACCTCAAGCTCAAGGAGACCTATATCGTTCCGGACCCGATTTCATTTATATATATATATACATACGAGAATCCCCCGAACAATGTACAAACAAAAAAAAAACGAGAGTGCGACTAATTTGGTTGCGGTAATTGACCTTGCAATTTTAAATAGTTCACAATTCCCAATCGAATTGTTTCGGGTTGACGTAATGCCGATCGGGACAAGTGGGTGGGAATTAGAAACTACATACTTTTAATGTATTTGAACCATATGAACTCACCTGAGCTTCGACCAGCAGTTGTACCACAGTCAGGAATTCCAAAATCAAGCAAACCACTTTCATGCTCAATTGCTTACGGTACGCTCGTTCAAAATCCGTTCAAAACAATTCAAAAACACGGCGGCCACCGTAGCGAATCCGTGAATCCAAAGACCCTGACCAATGCACTGTGAATAGACAAAAAGTTGTTTGCTTGAGAGGAGTGATTTTAACATTTTAATCCAACACTAAAGTCATATTAAGTGTGTGCTAAAAATCTTAGAAATTTGGCCATTAAATGGAAGGAAAATTTATGACTAGAAAACTATGTATTCTAAAAAGCAAGCGACATTTTATTGCACACTTTGGGAGGCCGCAGTTTATGGCTTTTTAATGTCTAAATCATAGGCACGAAGAATTATTTTTAAAAATATTCTAAACAATGTATTTGGTAAACTATCAGAAGGATAATAAAAGATACTTCTTCATGAGATATTTTAGAAGATTTTAAGAGAAATTGATCTTTATATCCTGAACTATATGTTCATATGTATCCTTAGTTATTTACCTGACATTAAAACATGACATTCGAAACCTTTCTGCTCATAATTACGCAATATTTTCCAACAACAATAAAACAACCTCTTTATTTTCTGGGTTAGCCTAATTAAATTATATAATTCGCCCACCAACCGGCGTACTTGAACCTGTACTTGTTTTAAACGAGCCCCTCGTCTGTCGTTCATTTAGGTGCCTAATTTTGCCTGACTAAGCGGCTCATTTGCGTCAAAGTAAAATCATCAAAAAACCGAAAGAAACAAAAAAAATTACAAAGAGTGCCCCCCACGCACTGCACAATTAAACCATGCCAATGCCGATGGTTAATTTGTATCTGTATCTGTAAGATATTCCGGACTCCCTATCGCAGCGGCCGCCTTTGCCTTTTGCCAACTACAAAGCAAATATTTGAACTTGTCTGAGACCTTAGCCCAATGCGATCAAAAGCGCAAAAACAAAAATAAATCTTAAAAAAAAAAACAAGTGAAAATTAATTAGCAACATACCCGTTCATAATTGTAATTACAAACAGCAGAGATTTAAAATTGAAAACATAAAAAGATAAACTGTATATTTTTTGTTGTTTTTTTGTGATGCCTAAAGTGCTTTTGATGATGCCCCAAGTATGCTGCCACATAAGTGAGTAGTAGAATTTAAAGAAAGATATAGTACTATGTACAGGCCCCGAACTCAAGCTGCAATGAGGAATTTTAAGTAGAGCCAGAACACAAGTACACGTACTTTGAACTTACGTCAACGCTTGGGATCTTGGCCACATCCAGATACACTCTCAGGCGATCATATAAGGTCAGATGCGCTGGAACCAGCTGCCAGTTAAAGACTGCCAGCACGAACTGCACTGCGCAATCCCACATTCGCAATTCTGGTTATTCCAAATGACCAAATTTGATGCCACCACCATCCTGACCAGGTTTTCGTTAACCATTAAATTGGCCATTTATATGCCGCGCTAAATTTCAATAAATGCTCCCTCCAATGGATGCAACAATAAAGGCGTAACAATAACAAAACCCAATTCCCCCAGACATCGATCAGTCTGATTTATTTACAGTGTGAGTTCAACGAGTTAAACAAACATGCGGATATATTCAATTTTTATAAGCATCCATCCGATCCGATCCGACTATACGAGTGACGACTGAGTATATTGGGTAACCCGTGGTGCGTGAAGAATGTTTTTCGCCGGTTTCGGTTTTGATGGAAATAAAATTCCACAGACAACAAACAAACCACTAGAACCACTAGAAACTATTTTAACACACCTGACGGCACATGATTTATATGCATTAGGGCGGACATTTCTTCACCAAATCTTTGTGACATCATCTGTTAGTAAACAAAAAATGATTTATACAATAATTTCCCAGAATTATGTTTGAAGAGAGCTATATTCCTGTTAAGATAACCCAATTTTAAGATCTAGGAGAGCATCATATGACAACAAAGTGCACTGAGGTATCTAGTATATGGTTCTGATTAAAGTTTTAGTTTCAATTGACTTCTTCTAGACTTTTGAAAAAGAGATTTTGAGCTTCAAAAGTCGGATATAGAACAGTAGTTCTTTATTTCTTTATAAAAATAATATCAATCCATCTGTTTTTATTTGAAATATAATGAAATCTTTTGAATTGATTAATTTTGTAATAAATAAACATTTTTTAACGATTATTTATTCCTGAAATTTGATATGATTCGTCACCTAATTGATCTACCCCGCCATATAAACACTAGAATTAATTGATTTTTTTGACAAATTTCCTGTTTAAAATTTTTTCTGATGATGGAGCTAAACGATGGGGTTTTGAGAAACCACCGAAATGTCCACCCCAGTGCTCAAACCAAATATTTATGTACATTTGTGTGTACTTCGGGCGACGCTGCCTTCTTAATTTAGAACGCGATGCGTCCGCATAGCAAACAGAGCAGCAACAACCTCCGGCTTTGCTTTTTTTTTTATTTTCTTATATCTCTACTCCCCTCTCCCTGGTTTGGGTAAACAAAAGCAAAGTCGTTGCCCCGCCCACCGCCTACACGGGGTATATATCGCCAGCTTCACCTTGACAAAGTACGATTAAAAATCAACTATGACGGGGTCGAGAGTCGCCGTCATAACATAAGTACTCGTATCGCGAAATACTATAACAAACTACATCCCAGATGGCGGGATATCGGGTGAGTAAATTTTATAAAATTCCTAAAGGTGAGTAGGGTACTCATAAATGTGTGTTTACTAGTTCCGCACATAATGTGCCGATCGCCCACTGACACCACCCCACCCACCACAAACCGCCACCCACTGCCCACGCGGACTCGGCATGGGGTCGATCGTATTTTTTATTTCACGTTTTTTTTTGGGCCTAAATTGCCGCTGCTTAGAGTCTGCGATTTTTTATGAATGAAAATGTACAAATTTGGTTTTGGGCAGTAGATGATAAAAAAAAAACTAATGTTTCTTACACAGAAAAAATAAGGAATTCCAACCTATTTAAGAGATATTTTTAAGAGGTTCATAGAACCTTAAAAACTTAAAAAAATATATAAAAGAAGATATAGGAAACATCACATCAAATCACTATTAAAACGGTAAGCTTTTAGATAGATATTAGATACTTGATTTAATTTTTCCTATTTTCAGAACATTTAGTTTCAAAAATCTATAAAAAAAACTCAATATTTCAAAACCCTTTTTTCAATAAAAGATAACCAACCAATAAACGATAACAGCTAACAGCTTTTATAAGATAATATTTAGATTTATGATTGATCTATTTACGATTAACCTCATTACCCTTTTTATGGAAATAAACAGAATATAAATTTTCCTAATAAACCTACTTTGTTTATTATTTTTTCAGTGCATCTGTTGACTGATTTATTTTTTTAGCTTTTTAGCTGGCCGGGCCGAGCCGAGCCGGGTAGCCACAATGTCTGCTGTGGCCAATCAACTGTCGTTCTCTGTGTGTGTTTTTGTGTGTTGCATGTCCCCAGGCCCGTTTAACCAAATGCAATTTTAATGACGTTACCAGCTACTACCAAAAAAAACCGAAATAAAATTTAAAAAACGAAATCAATGCCTTTGGCTTTTGTTTTTGTCTGCCGACTACTAGGTGGGCAGTTCGTGGGCAGTATTTTGGGCAATTTGGGCATTTGGGCATTATCTACGGATTCGGGCTAACTTAATTTATTAGTCAGACGCTAGTCTCTGTGATCCGTCTTTTGTAATCCGTCTACGCATTAAATTCGTTCTGCGACAGCATCGACCACATGGGTATTAGCGGAAGTATTGGAAATAATTCATGAATGCGAAACAATTCACGCATGCTCCCAATAATAAAGTCGCACGCAGATGCATCTCCACATCGCGATGGCATCGCCAAAGGCACCGACGAGCCGCCTCCTCCGGACCCTCCCACAGCATCCCTAGCAACTCATCTCTCTGTATCCGATCATCAGTGCATCTACAAAACAGATCTCTGCCGAGGAACCTTATTTTCCGCATATGAATTAAATTATTTTTAAACACTTATGCACATACAGTTTAGGTTAAATATATAGCTTTGATGGATCTTAAATTTGTTTTTTATCTTTAAAAAATTGTAACTAAAACTACCTTTATTTCTCAACTTAATGATTGAGGAAACTTTAAACTTAGAAAGAAACTTTGATCTTTGCATATTTCAAATAAAAAATAAATATAGAAATATATATAGTTAAATATCAAAGGATATAGCTTCTTGAAGTAAAGAACTTCTCATTCTTAAAGACATCTTAAATATTACTTTCAAAAGAAAATAAAAACCACAAATTGATTTTGAAAATATACGAATATTTTTCAAACAAAAACTAATCCAAATCATAGAAATAATTCAAAATGATACTGAAAAACAGTTTTTTAAAATAATCAATAATTTAAGTTTAAAAAAAATTTTCTTTAAATCAGTTTTTAAAAAAGTAAGCTTCAGAAAGTTCTTAAAACTTTTCTGGTTCAAAAATTTGTAAAACCAAAACAAAAATAAAAAATTGAAAACCATTTGGAAAATCCTACAACTTTGACTGCATCTGTAAGATGGCATATGTAAACTCAGATTGTTTTCATGAATGAAACATTTTTTTATTCCATTTATCACTCGGCACCACCTCTCTCCTTCAGCTGCACTTCGATTAGCTCCGAGGAGGAGAACTTGGCCATAAAATCTGACGCACTTTGCATATGAACACGGATAACAGGCACATTTGTTTAGTTTGAATGGCATTACATTTTTTATGAATTCGCCACCGTTTTGAATAACTTTGCACAAAGTTTACCTGGGTCACAGCACTGGTACTTGTCTCATTCGAGGCTTTCGGCCGAAAAAAACCGAAAAATTGTTTCAAAAGCAGTTTCGCGCATACATATTGGAGCAATTTTTATTTTTACATTGGAGAACCAGACGCACAGAAGCATAAACCAGCGACGACAACAACACGTACATTTATATTTCCCATCCGTCGGATGTCGCCCTCGCCAAGCCAAACTCCACTGCTCCAATGCGATCCAACCGCCGCGAAAAACAACCTATCCGGTACGTTACGTTCCGATCCGATCCGATCCGACCCGTTACGATCTTGTTGTTCCGTATACCGATCCGATCCAGTCGACGTCTTCTCGAGAAGTGAGCGCCAAGCGCTCCGGCGGCGAGCTGAAAAACGTCGCCGCTTGCCGTTTGACTTTTTCCACACATATGTTGGCCGTGCACAGTGGTCTGGAACTGGGTGAAAAGTGTACGAATTTTGGGTGCGAAAATCCCCGTTATAAAGGCACTATTGTTGGCAGTAATTCTGAGAACTCGGAAGAGGTCAAGATATTCTACCTACACCTTGAAAAATGTGGTAGTACAATTTTAATATTTTCCTCAAGATATTTTGAACATTTTGTATCTAGACTTTAAATTAAAGAAACACAATTTAATGAATATTTGAGGTAGGAAAAAGTATCTGAACTTTTTGAAAAATAGATTATATTTTTGAAAAACTTCTTGTAATTGCAAAGGATTCTATTTATTAAATCTATAACACATTGGTTTTTATAATCCCACCCACAAATAGATACTTTTCCTAAGATCTTGCAATTTGAAAAATATTTTTTGAAAAATTTCTCGTTTTTTCAAACTGTAATTCTGTATTTGCCGGCTACTCCGATTACAGACCTAGGCAGTGGGCAGTAAAATCAATTGTTACACGCCGTCGACGCTGAAATGAGCCAAACTTTCCCAAAGAAGCATTTTACAATCGGCAATTAAATTTAATATTTTTTAACGATCGAAAAGAAAATACTTGTACACACATTTAGTAGCATGTGTGCTTTTGCACAAACGCACAAAGGAATTTTGATTTAAATTGGCTAAAATAGGTGCTATTTACATTGGCTGGGAGGCAAGGGAGTCTAATGGTAGCAATGCCAGGCGGCTACTCGCTGGCCTGGCGGGGATTCCCTGATGAGACTCATCTGCTCGGAGCCCGTATCGCCCGCCTGATCGCCGCCGATTAGAACCGTGCCCAGAACCAGCTTCTTGCCCATCTTTTTGGTGGCCAAAGTAATCCGGACGGTGATGTCCTGGAGCTGCTCGAGCCTCTGGAGCGGAATGTCAATGGTGCCCTCGCCGGATCCATCGTCCCACTTGGTGGAGAGCGATGGGAAGAAAACGGACGACTTCCAGGCATCTATGTAAATTCCATGCTCGAAGGCCGTGGTCTTCACATAGACCCCCGAGCTGGCTGTGGCCTCCAGTTCGTCCTTCACCTTGTTGGAACAGCGCATCCGTGTGGTAGTCACCCGGAGCAAGTATCGCCCGGAATCCGAGTTGGCGGCATTGCTGATGCCCATCTTCCGCTTCATCTCCGCCGTCATTCGCTGCCAGTTGTTGGTGGAGGCTGTCGGTTGAAAGGGATTCGGAGCTGGGGAAGGAGGAGGAGTTGCCGGTGGCATCATGGGGTCAACAGGTGCCACACACTCCTGGAGATCGCGCACCTCGAGGGCCAGCTCCACCACGCCCTTGGCGGAGTTAACCAGCTAAAAGATATAAGAATAAAATTTGGTTTTTAAAAGTGGTATGAATGTCTATTGCAATATTTTTTTCTTTAATCGCCCAATGATATACACACTTTATCGACAAGGGCTCGGTATGCTCCTCATTTTGGCTCAAATACCTACAATTTCCTAAGTAATGTCAACAAATTGGAATCGCATCGACTCGATAAGATAACTAATGAATTGACCCATTCTGAAAATTAGCTCAAACATATAAACTGTTCAAATAGTCGTGCCGTGAGTCCCTTTTATTGACAAACCCCCGGAAGGTAAGTGCTTGGCCAGTTGACACTACTTCCACAGTTAGTTTTCAAAACGTATCATAATATTGCAATTAAAAAATTTTGCTTTCATTTAAATTTTCTGGTTAATTTCTGTTGTTGTTTTTAAAACCGACCCAATGGCAGGAAGCTTTCACTTTGCACAATTAAAGCAAACATCTCCATTACATTTGGAAACACTCAGAGCTCAGAGCCCGGAGCTGGGATCTAAAGAGCCACTGCCATGTCGCAGCAGTGTTTTGTAACACCGCGTTCGGGTGAACTTGTTTAGCAATCCAAGTACATACTGTGGGTCAGGTGCAAATGTTTTTCCTACTCACATTGTTATTGCTGGGCGTTGACTTGGCCACCGTTGTGGTGATATCTTTGATAGGCAGCCACAGCTCTTCCGTCGCATAGCTCCCCGTCCGACTGTTGCGCTGGAAGAGCTTCGGTTCCAGATAGCAGGTGACGGAACCTAGTAAGGGAAAGGGTTCACAAGTTATATCTAAAAGATACAAACCAAACCGATAGATATTACCAATATTTCTACGCGATTCACTTATCGTTAGTGGTGGCATGGCGTCCCTCGCACTCTCAGACTTTTTCTTGCCCTTATCCTGGCCATTCTGCTTGCCACCAGCCCCGCCTCCGTTCTCCGATTTGGCATCGTTGGGTGCCCCCGCAGTGGGATCCACAAAACGCTGAACAAAGCTGGTACTCTTGTCCTTCAGCGAGCGGTATGTCTTGTTAAAACGATTGAAGTTCTGGTAAAGAAGCATTTTACCAAGGGTTAGGGATATTCCTTTAACCAACTTACTGAGGCCGGAAGTTCCAATAAAGCATAGACCGTAAAGACCACAAACTGTCCGGTGAAGAGATTTTCCGGCTCCGGATCGGAACTGGTTATTTGTGAGCCATTTGTGCCACCCCGCCGGGAGACATGCTTCATCGAGGATCTAATCAAATGCAATTTTAGATAAACTGGAGTACAGGGTATCGTGTAGAACATACTTGATATCTGGTACCAGGGGGAACTTGAAGTTTTCATTGAACTTTGGCCACGTGTTGGTCTGAATACTGCTGTCCAGGCGCTTCGTTCCGGGAAATAGCTTCACCTGATATGATGTGGTGGGGGGAAAGATCACAGGCATAATGAAATAATAAATAAATTTTAATATGTTTTCAAGGTGCTTCAGAAAATTACAAGACCTATAAATAAAACTCATAAAGGTGTGAAAATATTTCGCTTAAAAAATCTAATAATTTATTAGTTTTCAAGTAACATGTGGAGCAATATAAATTGTTTTATTTTAGAATAGATACCTTAGTGCTTCAACTTTAAACAAAAACCCATACTAAATATATGTCTGAATATTTATTTTATTTTCTATTTCTCTCATGTTTTAGTTTTTATTTATTGATATAGTCTTGCAAATCAGAGAAAAAAATCCCAATTAGTCAGACTATTTATTAGTAAATCCCATAAAATGCTATTTATTATCATTCTTTTAAGAATATTTCATAAGAAACCCAAAGTAGAAGCAAAACATTTAACGACAAAAATCCCAGAAAAAACTTTGCTTTATTTTGGTTGAGATATTTTCGTATCATGACTAATTAGCACTAAATTACCTTTATCAAATAGCCCTGGACGATCTTGAAGCCGAACAGGGAGGGCAGATGCCGGGCGGCAATGAGATGAACATTGAGCTCGGGCACGCCCGTAGAGCTCTTGCCGCCAATCAAGTCCGGCTCGGATTTCTTGGGGGTCTCGATGGTGATCTGGAAGCCGATCTCCGGCTCCAGAGCCACGGAATGGCGGGAGGCGCCATTTCCCGACGACTGTTGACCGGGCAATAGGGCCCTCAGCTTGTTCATTGTTCGACCACTCCGGTTACAGATCCACTCCGGAATGCAACGCACCTACTTTCCATTCGAAGAGGCGATAAATTGTGTAAATGACTTAACACCCGCCGCCGACTTTTCTTATCTGTGACTCGTACTTCTGGCTG
This sequence comes from Drosophila pandora, assembly GCA_021223865.1. Lineage (NCBI taxonomy): Eukaryota > Metazoa > Arthropoda > Insecta > Diptera > Drosophilidae > Drosophila > Drosophila pandora. Next base: position 61,168 of record JAJJHT010008191.1, on the reverse strand, counting down.
ATAAAACTTGCCCCACTCCGGCCCCAGCTCGGCCGCCGGCTCTCTTCACCTGGAAAGTGAGCTCCACAGCAGAGAGCCCCAAAGCTTCCTCACAGCTGTTCACTGGAAGGCACTGGAAAGCTCTCTCACGGGGCTAGCGGTTCGCTAGCAAACGAGAGCGGCAAACTTGTAAGTGTATCTTTGGCTTACAAAATCTTAAGATCATTTGCTAAACAGATTAAGATACACTTCACAACACTTTGCATTTCATAATCCAAAAACTTTAATTAGAACTTCAGCTCAGCTCAACTCAGCTCCGAGCACAGAGCAATGTCATGCCGATGGTCTCGTATTTCGCAACTTGCACTGTTCGTTTGGATGTCAACAAGTGTTTGGGGTCAGTACACAAAGCGGAGCACTTAGCGCGACAATTAACGACTTAAATCGAGAACGAGAATGAGTCTGAAGAATCAGACAGGCGGCCGTTGTTCGCGATCTGGACGCACAACGCGTTCTCCAGCTGTCCCGGCACTCAACTGAAAAGCTAACTTGGAAATTACTTCGTATGCGGCCATAATAATAAGCGTACAATCATAATGCCGACACACAATCGCGCGCACACACCCACAGCTACAGCCAAGATAATAGTACTGACAGGAAAATACATATAGGCTGTAGTAACAAGAAATCTTCTAACTATTCTATAGATTCAATTAGTCACTTATATTAAGGTGTGTACTTAAGATTAAATGAACAAAGATGTCTTTAGAAATGGTACTCTATCCCCCGTTTTTCTGTCTTTTAATCTATGTTTTCTTTTCAATTATGACACATATATTTTTTATAAATTAAATATATTTAATTTC